>JARQOC010000007.1:46607370-46669872 GCA_033576535.1 Allobates femoralis
AGGGAGCTGTGTGCGGCCTCCTGCTGCATACTGGGGGCAGTGTGCAGCCTCCTGCTGCATACTGGGGGCTGCGCGTGGCCTCTTACTGTATACTGGGGGCTGTGTGCGGCCTTCTCCTGTATACTGGGGGCTGTGTGCGGCCTCCTGCTGTATACTTGGGGCAATGTGCGGCCTCCTGGTGTATACAGGAAGATGTGTGCGGCCTCCTGCTGCATACTGGGGGCAGTGTGCAGCCTCCTGCTGCATACTGGGGGCTGTGCGTGGCCACTTACTGTATACTGGGTGATGTGCGTGGCCTCACGCTGTATACTAGGGGCTGTGTGCAGCCATCTGCTGTATACTGGGGGCTGTGTGTGGCCTCCTGCTGTATACTGGGGCTGTGTGCGGCCTCTTTCAGTATACAGGGGGCTGTGTGTGGCCTCCTGCTGTATACTGGGGGCTGTGTGCTGCCTCCTGTTATATACTTGGGGCAGTGTATGGCATCTTGCTGTATACTGGGGGCAACGTGCAGCCTCCTGCTGTAAACTGGGGGCTGTGTGCAGACTCTTGCTGTATGCTGAAGGCTGTGTGCGGGCCTCCTGCTGTATACTGGGGGCTGTGTGCGGCCTCCTGCTGTATACTGGGGGCTGTGTGTGGGATCCTGCTGGATACTGGGGGCTATGTGTGGGATCCTGCTGGATACTTGGGGCCACATACGGCCTCATGCTGTATACTGAGGTCTCTGTGCAACCTCCCGCTGCATACTGGGGGCTGTGTGCCACCTCCTGCTGCATACTTGGGGCAGTGTGTAGCATCTTGCTGTATACTGAGGGCAGTGTGCAGCCTCATGCTGTATACTGGGGGCTATGTGCAGACTCTTGCTGTATACTGAGGGCTGTGTGCAGCCTCCTGCTGTATACTGGGGGCTGTGTGTGGGATCCTGCTTGATACTGGGGGCTAAGTGTGGGATCCTGCTGGATACTGGGGGCCATGTACGGCCTCCTGCTGTATACTGAGGTCTCTGTGCGACCTCCCGCTGCATACTGGGGGCTGTGTGCCACCTCCTGCTGTATACTGGGGGCTGTGTGCCGCCTCGTGCTGTATAATGGGGGCTGTGTGTGGCCTTCTGCTGTATACTGGGAGCTGTGTGTGGCCTCCTGTTGTATACTGGGGGCTATGTGCGGCCTCCTGCTGTATACTGGGGACTGTGTGCCGCCTCCTGCTGCACACTGGGGGCTGTGTGTGGCCTCCCACTGTATACTGGGTGCTGTGTACGGCCTTCTGCTGTATACCGGGGGCTGTGTACGGCCTTTTGTTGTAAATTGGGAGCTGTGTGCGGCCTCGTGCTGTATACTGGTAGGCGGGATGTGGCTTCGTGCTATATAATGGTGACAGTGTGCAGCCTCCCACTGTATACTGGGGTCTCTGTGTGACCTATTGCTGTATACTGGGGGAAGTGTGCGGTCTTCTGCTGTATACCGGGGTCTCTGAGTGACCTATTGCTGTATACTGGGGGCTGTATGCGGCCTTTGCTGTATACTGGGGGCTGTTTGCGGCCCTCTGCTGTATACTGGACCTGAATCAAGAAGGCATGACAAGAGTAGCAATGTAGTGGTGTATAAGGCGGGTAGGGAGGAGCTGGAGCCCGCGGGTATCGCCATGGTAACAGCATGACTTCCTCAGGGGCAGTGAGGTGCGGGGCTAATTCTTAGTTCTTTTATAATGAGTATTCACATTTGGTATCAATCACCTTGATCATGAATGGAGTCACGTGCAGGAGTCAGTGCCCGGATGGTGGGCGGCTGCGCCAGGTGACCCCGGGACAGCATAAATCCGTCTAACCGGAAGTGCGCTGAGGTGGTGCACTTAGAAAACCTGTCCCCCGGGAACCATAATCCGGGTACAACTGGTTCCGGGAAATAAAGTGTCCGCGCATGCTTAGTGATAGAAATGAGAGCTATTGAGGGGAGTGCAACTTAGAGGAAAGATCCCCCTGGGAACCAAGTATAACAAAAGAGGTTCCTATTCAACTTAAAGCAGCGCATACACTCTAGATCAGTGATGGCGAACTCCAGGCCTCGAGTGCCACACACAGTCCAGGTTTTCAGATTTCCTTAGAGTTTGACAGTTGGTAATTTGATTGCCAACTGTCAAATGCAATGGAAATCCTGAAAACCTGGACTGTGTGTGGCACTCGAGGCCTGGAGTTCGCCATCACTGCTCTAGATCCTCAGGACTAATGATGGCGTTACACGCATGGATAGCCTAAACGATATTGTTGCAACGTCATGGATTTGAGATCATTGAAACAATATCGTTTGTGCATCCTGGCGTGTAAACGAACGATGTAAGATGAAAAGATCGTTGGATCGTTCATCCTAGATTTGAGATCCTGACCTCAAATCTATCGTTTGTCGTCCAATTAACTTTCAATTAACCAGGTACATGGTACAGTGTGACGGCAAGAATGATATCGTTCAAAAGACTCCTACTCCTGCCACTGTCATGTACCGAAAGTTCATTAAAAACCATTATACGCCGTGTTTTCACATGTAAAGCAGCTCCTGCCGCCCTGTGCTACATGTCGGCACAGAGCTGCAGCAGTGGGTACATGAACCTGGTGTTTAATGGGTTAATGTTATTGTGCCACATGGCCCCAGACAGTGCCCACACTCCCCTGGAGCCATGCAGCACAAAACATTGGCAGCGCAGAGGTTAATGCATTTACTTTGCAGAAGCCGCACACTGTCTGCTCTGCTATATCCATTCATAAAAAGCCGCCGGCTCCTGTCATTTGATAGTGCGGCGTGAACATTTAGGGAGCTGTCCTCTGCTGTGGTGCTCCCTAAATGTTCACGCCGCACTATCAAATGGTATCATACCGACATGTCAGTGTTACCATATAGAAGTGAACCAAGGCCTCATACCGACACCTCAGTGTTACCATATAGTACTGACCCGAGGCCTCATACCAACACCTCAGTGTTACCATATAGCACTACTGACCTGAGGCCTCATACCAACACCTCAGTGTTACCATATAGTACTGACCCGAGGCCTCATACCAACACCTCAGTGTTACCATATAGCACTGACCCGAGGCCTCATACCGACACCTCAGTGTTACCATATAGCACTACTGACCCGAGGCCTCATACCAACACCTCAGTGTTACCATACAGTACTGACCCGAGGCATCATACCGACACGTCAGTGTTACCATATAGTACTGACCCCAGACATCATACCGACACATCAGTGTTACCATATAGTACTGACCCGAGGCATCATACCGACACGTCAGTGTTACCATATAGTACTGACCCAAGGCATCATACCAACACGTCAGTGTTACCATATAGTACTGACCCGAGACATCATACCGACACGTCAGTGTTATCATATAGTACTGATCCGAGGCATCATACCAACACGTCAGTGTTACCATATAGTACTGACCCGAGGCATCATACCGACACGTCAGTGTTACCATATAGTACTGACCCAAGGCATCATACCGACACGTCAGTGTTATCATATAGTACTGATCCGAGGCATCATACCGACACATCAGTGTTACCATATAGTACTGACCCGAGGCATCATGCCGACACCTCAGTGTTACCATATAGTACTAACCCCAGACATCATACCGACACGTCAGTGTTACCATATAGTACTGACCCCAGACATCATACCGACACGTCAGTGTTACCATATACTACTGATTTAAGACATCATACCGACACGTCAGTGTTACCATATAGTACTGACCCCAGACATCATACCGACACGTCAGTGTTACCATATAGTACTGATCCAAGGCATAATACCGACACGTCACTGTTACCATACAGTACTGACCCGAGGCATCATACCGACACCTCAGTGTTACCATATAGCACTGAAACAAGACCTCATACCAACACCTCAGTGTTACCATATAGCACTGACCCGAGGCATCATACCAACACGTCAGTGTTACCATATAGTACTGACTCGAGGCATCATACCGACACGTCAGTGTTACCATATAGTACTGACCCCAGACATCATACCGACACGTCAGTGTTACCATATAGTACTGATCCGAGGCATCATACCGACACGTCAGTGTTACCATATAGTACTGACCCAAGGCTTCATACCGACACCTCAGTGTTACCATATAGTACTGACCCGAGGCTTCATACCGACACCTCAGTGTTACCATATAGTACTGACCCAAGGCCTCATACCAACACGTCAGTGTTATCATATAGTACTGACCCCAGACATTATTATTATTATATTTATTTATATAGCGCCATTGGTTCCATGGCGCTTTACATGTGTAAGGGCAGAACAAAGACGAGAACATAAATAACGACGAATAAATCATACAGGTACATTAGGGCAGAGATCCTGTCCACAAGGGCTCACAGTCTATAGGGGATGGGTCGGAGTCAGTAGGAGGGGGAGAGGTGAGATGGTGCAGCGGATTAGATAAATAAGACAGGGCCTCACCGGTTGGTATTGGTTCAAAGTGTCCTCTTTATTTCTGCTTGATAAAGATCTGTGATCGAAACGTCGCTCGTTTGGGGGCAGAAATAAAGAGGACACTTTGAACCAATACCAACCGGTGAGGCGATGTCTTATTTACCTATATGTATATATGATCCAGGTTGGACTCCCTGGAATTGGATGTGCGCCTTGTTATGGGTAACAGCTGTACCCGGTAAAGCCTTGTTGCTGTGACTCAAGTTTTTGTGGTGCAGCGGATTAGGTCTCAGTGTGGATTGTTGGCTTGAAGGAAGAGGTGGGTCTTCAGGTTTTTCTTGAAGGTTCCCAGGGTGGGGGAGTGTCTGATAATGTGTGGAAGAGAGTTCCAGAGTATGGCAGATGCACGAGAGAAGTCTTGTATGCGGTTGTGGGAGGTGGAGATGCGGGGGGAGAAAAGAAGGAGTTCTTAAAGGGAACCAACCACCTCAGATGACGTGTATAAGCTGTTAATACATGTCCCTGGACCCTACCTACACCATTGCAGCTATCTTTTTGCTAAGAATATTGATAACAGCAAACCGAAATAAACAGTTTATAAACTTACATGGCTTTAGTACATGAGGGCGTCTCCCTTGGGCTCCAGTACGAGAGGGCTGTGTCTCCAGCAGCTTGAGTGGCTTTCCTCCCCCTCCCTCTCTGTTTGCAGGACGTCACTGAAGGACGTGATATTATCTTATTGTGGGCGGGCACGCAAGCCAGCTCCCGTCCGTGCCCGCCCACAGAAAGATAATATCACGTCCTTCAGTGACGTCCTGCAAACAGAGAGGGAGGGGGAGGAAAGCCACTCAAGCTGCTGGAGACACAGCCCTCTCGTACTGGAGCCCAAGGGAGACGCCCTCATGTACTAAAGCCATGTAAGTTTATAAACTGTTTATTTCGGTTTGCTGTTATCAATATTCTTAGCAAAAAGATAGCTGCAATGGTGTAGGTAGGGTCCAGGGACATGTATTAACAGCTTATACACGTCATCTGAGGTGGTTGGTTCCCTTTAAGAGGAGCGCAGATTGCGTGAGGGGTGGTATCGGGAGACCAAGTCAGAGATGTATGGAGGGGACAGGTTGTGGATGTCCTTGTATGTCAGGGTTAGGGTTTTAAACTGAGATCTCTGGGAAGTAGGGAGCCAGTGGAGGGCTTGGCAGAGGGGGAGACGGGGGAGTAATGGGGCGACAGGTGGATGAGTGGGGCAGCGGAATTGAGGATGGTTCGGAGGGGTGCAAGGAAGGAAGCGGGGAGGCCAGTGAACAGGAGGTTGCAGTAGTCGAGGCGGGAGATAATGAGAGCGTGGACAAGCATTTTGGCCGTGTCATGGTCAAGGAAGGAGCGGATCCGTGAGATGTTTTTAAGCTGGAGGTGGCAAGGGCCTGGATGTGTGGCTTGAAGGAGAGAGCAGAGTCGAGGATTACACCGAGGCACTTGGCGTGGGGGACGGGTGAGAGTGTGCAGTCGTTGACAGTGATGGTTAGGTCAGGTAGAGGAGAAGAGCGACTTGGGGGGAAGACGATGAACTCTGTTTTATCCATATTGAGTTTGAGGAAACGAGCGGAGAAGAAGGATGAGATGGTGGAGAGGCAGAGTGGGATTTTGGATAGCAGGGAGGTGATGTCGGGGCCGGAGAGGTAGAGTTGGGTGTCGTCAGCGTAGAGATGGTATTGGTAATGGTTATTCTTAAACACGAGTCTTAATGGAGTATATGCCAGCGAAAAATCAGTGAATACTCACAGAGTCCATTCACCGCCTTCAGTTAGTGGACACATGGTTTAACAGCTGTCTCATTAATCACTGTGACCTGGACCGTGTTCAGACACACTGACCTCCTACCAGTCGCTCCCAAGTCCATGCTCAGACACTTTGTCTCCACTCCAGACTCTTGCAGTCCCTCTGTCTCCGGACTCTTACTGCTTTGCACCGCTTTACACCATCTGGTAACTCATCCAGTCTCTCAAGCTCTGTGTTCTGCACCTCTGCAGGAAAGTGGAAGACTCCTCTTCCCAGCACTGATCAGCTGATATCCTATCTGACTCACTCATAGGTGGTGATGTGTGTTCAATCAGACACACACAGACTCATGCATTTAACCCTTTGTGTAATGCTGCAAGGCACAGTAAAACATTCACACTTATATTGCCGCATGCCTGTGGGATACACACTTGGCATTTAAAATGCAGTCATTCACTACATCATACCGTATATTAATCTGGATTTGCTGGAGAGGAGCTGCAGGGTAAAGTAGTTTTATCAAATAGTCAAATTAATCAAGTAACTCCAGGTTTAGTCCTTCCTAATTTATGTAAATAGTGATTTGGTCAAATGTTTCACACATTAATTATATCTATTCTATCTATCAGGGACCACCAGAAGACTTCAACAAATATTGTACAAATCTATTCAGCAAATGGAACAAAGGTAAGCCGATCATCCAACATCAGGGCTGGACTGGGACTAAAAAGCAGCCCTAGCACACAACTCACACCGACCCACATACGAAATCACCCATCTGCCCCGTCAGTGCGTCAATGAACTCTGCCTTCCCATAGTCGTTCCTCACAATTCGTGTCACACCTCAGGCTGCAGCTAACCTCATTATATATATACTAGCTGGGTGCCCGATGCACATGCATCGGGATTCTAGAAGAGCGAGTCTCTGACTCGCAATGGCCACTGCGCGGCCAATGCTTCGGGCGTATCCACATGACGACACTGACTCGCAGCGCGAGCGGACTCAGAAGGGGCAAAAAACCCATTTGCAATTATATAATAGATACATTAGATGGTGGCCCAATTCTTGTTCAAAAGTTTTTATTGAGTTTTATAATACAAGGTAAACGATTAAACATGCATATGATATATGATATAACTGAGTCTGCGGCAGTTTCAGTTAGTTCAAACAAAACAGGTAAGGTAATGTCCTTGCCAACGAGCATAGGACAAGTCTGCGATAAATCAGCATAGTTAAGGTTAACAACACATCTCATAATTTATGAGCTTTTATAACTAATTGAATAATATAATTCAATAAACAAAAATTCTGATGTTTGGTTAAAAGGGGGAGGGGGGAGGATAGAAGGGTCGAGAGGGAAGGGGAAGGGGTAAGAGGGAGGAGAAGAGTCATCACTGTTCAAGAGTTTGGAAGTGTGCTTGTGAATGACTTGGTCCATACAGTTCATGTGTGTTTAGACTTGCACGTTCGGGAAGTGACTAGAGGGAAATAGCCTGTTCCAAGGTCCCCATTTTTTATTGTATTTATTAATTGATTTGTGCCTAAGTGCATAGGATAGCTCGTAAGCATTGTGTGTAGAGACCTTCTCTAGAAGAGTAGAGAACGAGGGTGCCTTGGTGTCTCTCCACATCGATGCGACGAGTGTTTTTGCTGTTAAGATAATGTGAACCGTCAGAGGTCTATAGTGAGGGGGGATGTGTTCAGTATCAAGAAGGAGGATGACAAGTTCCGAAGAAAGAATACATCCGTCATCTGTTAAGTCCGTGAGCAGCATTTGGGTTTCGTTCCAGAAAGACTCCAATGCTCTACAATGCCAAAAGATGTGAGAGATGTCTCCAATCTCTACGAGACAGCGCCAGCAAAGTGGGGAGTTCTCCTCTTTGATCGAGTGTAATCTTTGCGGGGTGAAGTACCATCGGGTGAGAGTTTTGTAATGGGTTTCTATGAGTGATGCATTCGGAATCATCTTTTGGAGTTTCGCAAGTGAGTTGCTAAGAAGCTCGGGGTGAATAATGGTTCCCAATTCCCTTTCCCAGGCGGTTAAGTTGTGTGTTTTAGTAAGAGCACTATCAGAATTCACAATTTTATAAATGCTTTTGGTGGACCAAAAAACTAGGGATAGGTTGTGCTTGTATAATTGGGCAACAGGTTGAGGGAGAAGAAAATTTGGTGTTTTTTTGTTTATGTATCTGAATATCTTTTCCAAGTGGGGAGTTCAGATTCTTGTAAACGAAAAGTTGCTTGTAGCCGATCTAGTGGAAACAGCCTGTTGTTTCTGTCGATAATATCAGAAATGTAATTTATCCCAGAGCTTTTCCATGTGTCTAAGTTGATGTTCGGGATCATAGATTTTAAGATGTCGATTGGTATCCAGTCGTGGGACAGTACTGTTGAGGTTTCTTTTGCTTTTGATGTGAAGAGTTTCCAAGCCTGAATAGTCGCTTTGATGGTTAAGTCCTGAGGAAGTCTCTTGGAGGCTTCGCATAGGTGAGATAGGAGCAAAAGAAAGAGTTTGTTTTTAGGGTGCTTGGATTCCTCTAGAGTGAGCCAACTAGGTCTTGCCATCTCGCTCCACCAGGTCCTGCTTAGGGTGATTAACGTAGCTGTATAATATGCCATGAGGTTGGGGACTGCCAGGCCTCCGTTAGCTCTGCTCTTCTCCAATGTATTTCTTGCAACCCTAGGTTTCCTCTGCCCCCAAATAAAAGAGGATAATTGGGACTGGAGTTTCCTAATCCAACTTTGTTTTATGGGAATTGCAAGGGAGCGAATGGTGGCCCAATTCTAACGCATTGGGTATTCTAGAATATGTACAGTATGTAGTTGACATACTGTGACTGACAGAACTTGTTCAGTCAACGTGACTGAACTACACCGCTCTTCCTGTCACTGCTCCTATGTCTCTCCTCCTGTCCCGACTCCTCCTGTCACTGCTCCTGTGTCTCTCCTGCTGTCACCGCTGTTCCTGTCCTTGTTCCTCCATCTCTCCTCTTGTTACCGCTTCTCCTGTCACCAATTCTCGGTCTCTACTCCTGTCACCGCTCCTCCGTCAATCCTCCTGTCCCAGCTCCTCCTGTCACTGTCCTGCCCAGGCACTGGGGGTACTCGGATCTCTCAGGCGCGGTCTGGGGGAAGTCACGGGTAGCGGTGCCTGAGGCCGTGGGCCTGGGGGATTCAACGAAAAATGGAAGAAAAGGAAAACAATAAAATTGTCAAGTCGTGACGCACCTGTAGGTTCCGGTGATGGCATCGGTGCTGCTTGGGCCTCCGGGTTGATGGGTGGCAGCTAGATGGAGTGGCTCTCTACAGGAGAAGCGGGGTCCCCGGGCCTGTGAGAGGTGATGGTGGAATAGGGCAGCACAGTCGTTTCTGTGCAAGGTCGGAGTAGGGGAGCGCCGTCAGTGTGGTGCAGATGGAAGGAGGGGCACGCACACATAAAAGTCTTTTGGTACCTTTACTGATGTTCTGTTACAGGTACACACATCCGGAATTAAGGGAAACACTTTGGGATCTCCACAGCGAGTAGGGTTGTAGGCCTTCTTATTCAACTTTTCCTTTGTGGAGTCCTGCAGGCATGGAACCCGACTTGGCCGTTGCTTCTCTCTTTCTCTCTCCACAACCGGGTTGCTGCACTGAGGGCTCTCTCTTGGGATTCCGCTGGGGCCCCCCACGGTTCCTGGCTCTCAACTGTTGGTGCTGCGGGTGTCCGGGAAGCTAAGCCTCCTCGTGGTGCTAGATTCTCTGCTGGGCCTATCCTCTCTGTCCCTGCAGACTCGGACCCAGTGACCGGAACTCTGATGGGGTGAGTCGGTATGACCCCTCTGCCCACTGTAACACATTTCTCTCTCATGCCTTCGACCTCTACTCTGCGGGTCTACCACTGTCTCTGGTGTGTACTGGCATGGGCCTAGCACGGCTCCAGTACCAGCTCAGCTCACTAGCTCTTCACAGTTCTGTAGTGACTGCACACTCTGCTGATTTCCCTCCAGAACCTGTATTTGTAGGGGGAACTGGCTTAAGGCAACCAGTGGAGACCCCCTAAAGGCCTGGAGTGGTAGGTGTTGTGTGTAAGAGGGTTACTCGCTGTGGAAAATCCTGCAGTGTCCCAGGGAAGTCTGTGGTGACCTGGCACAGGGTGCCACATCACCGCTCCTCTGTCTCTCCTCCTATCCCTGCTCCTTCTGTCACCACTCCTCCTGTCACCAGTCCTACTGTGCCCACTCCTCCGTCTCTCCTCCTATCACCGCTCCTCGTGTCCCCGCTCCTCCATCTCTCCTCCTGTCACTGCGCCTCCTGTCCCCGCTCCTCCGTCTCTCTTCCTGTCACTGCTTCTCTTGTCACTGCTTCTCTTGTCACCGCTCCTCCTGTCACCGCATGTCCTGTCACTGCTCCTCCGTCTCTCCTCCTGTCCCTGTTCCTCCATCTTTCCTCCTGTCACCGCTCATCCATGTCTCCTCCTGTCATCGATCCTCCTGTCACCGCTCCTTCGTCTCTCCTCCTGTCACTGCTCCTCCTGTCCCCACTCCTGTGTTTCTCCTCCTGTCACCGCTCCTCCTGTCCCCGTTCCTCCTGTCCCCGCTCCTCCTGTCACCGCTCCTCTGTCTCTCCTCTTGTCACCGCTCCTCCATCGCACCTCCTGCCCCTGCTCCTTCTCTCACCGCTCCTCCTGTCACCATTCCTCCTGTTCCCGCTCCTCCTGTCACTGCTCCTCTGTCTCTTCTCCTGTCCCTGCTCCTCCTGTTCCCGCTTCTCCATCTCTTTTCCTGTCACTGCTCCTCCTGTCCCTGCTCCTCCATCTCTCCTCTTGTCCCTGATCCTCCTGTTCTCGCTCCTCCGTCTCTCTTTCTGTCACTGCTTCTCCTGTCACCGCTTCCCTTGTCACCGCTCCTCCTGTCACTGCTTGTCCTGTCACCGCTCCTCCGTCTCTCCTCCTGTCACCGCTCCTCCATCTCTCCTCCTGTCACCGCTCCTCCTGTCACCGCTCCCCGTGTCTCCTCCTGTCATTGATCCTCATGTCACCACTTCTCATGTTACCGGTCCTCTTGTCACCACTCCTCCGTCTCTCCTCATGTCAATGCTCCTCCGGTCCCCGCTCCTCCGGTCCCCGCTCCTCCGTCTCTCCTCCTGTCCCCGCTCATCCAGTTTCCGCTCCTCCGTCTCTCTTCCTATCACCACTCTTCCTGTCACCGCTTCTCCTATCACCGCTTCTCCTGTCCCCACTCCTCTGTTTCTCCTCCTGTCCCCACTCCTCCTGTTCCCGCTTCTCCATCTCTTTTCCTGTCACCACTCCTCATGTCACCGCTCCTCCTTCTCTCCTCCTGTCCTGGCTCTTCCGTCTCTCCTCCTGTCCTCGCTGCTCCTGTTCCCGCTCCTCCATCTCTCTTCCTGTAACCACTCTTCCTGTCACTGCTTCTCCTGTCACCGCTCCTCCGTCTCTCCTCCTGTCACCGCTTTTGCTGTCCCCGCTCCTCCATCTCTCCTCCTGTCCCCGCTCCTCCTGTCACCGCTCCTCCTGTCACCGCTCCTCCGTGTCTCCTCCTGTCATTGCTCCTCCTGTCACCAGTCCTCCGTCTCTCCTCCTGTCACCGCTCCTCCTGTACCCACTCCTCTGTTTCATCTCTTGTCACCGCTCCTCCTGTCCCCGCTCCTCCATCTCTCCTCCTGTCTCCGCTATTCCTGTTCCCACTCCTCCGTATCTCTTTCTGTCACTGCTCCTCATGTCACTGCTCCTCATATCACCGCTCCTCATGTCACCACTCCTCATGTCACGCTCCTCATGTCACAGCTCCTCCTTCTCTACTCCTGTCACCGCTCCTCTTGTCCCCGCTCCTCCGTCTCTCTTCCTGTCACCACACTTCCTGTTCCCGTCCTCCGTCTCTCTTCCTGTCACTGCTCCTCATGTCACCCCTCCTCATGTCACCGCTCCTCATATCACCGCTTCTCCGTCTTTACTCCTGTCACCGCTCCTCCATCTCTCTCCTCCTGTCTCCGCTATTCCTGTTCCCGCTCCTCCATCTCTCTTCCTGTCACTGCTCCTCATGTCACCTCTCCTCATGTCACCGCTTCTCATGTCACCGCTCCTCTGTCTCTACTCCTGTCACCGCTCCTCCTGTCCCCACTCCTCTGTTTCTCCTCCTGTCCCCACTCCTCCGTCTCTTCTCCTGTCCCCACTCGTCCTGTTCCCGCTCCTCCATCTCTCTTCCTGTCACCGCTACTCATGTCGCCGTTCCTCCATCTCTCCTCTTGTCACCGGTTCTCCATCTCTCCTCCTGTCCCCACTCCTCCGTCTTTCTCCTGTCCTCACTCCTCCTGTTCCCGCTCCTCCATCTCTCTTCCTGTCACCGCTACTCATGTCGCCGTTCCTCCGTCTCTCCTCTTGTCACCGGTTCTCCGTCTCTCCTCCTGTCCCCACTCCTCCGTCTCTTCTCCTGTCCCCACTCCTCCTGTTCCCGCTCCTCCATCTCTCTTCCTGTCACCGCTACTCATGTCGCCGTTCCTCCGTCTCTCCTCTTGTCACCGGTTCTCTGTCTCTCCTCCAGTCCCAGCTCCTCCGTCTCTCCTCCTGTCCCCACTCCTCCAGTTCCCGCTCCTCCTATCTCTCTTCCTGTCACCACTCTTCCTGTTCCCGCTCCTCCATCTCTCTTCCTGTCACTGCTCCTCATGTCACCGCTCCTTATGTCACCACTCCTCATATCACCGCTTCTCCGTCTCTACTCCTGTCACTGCTCCTCCATCTCTCCTCCTGTCACCGCTCCTCATGTCACCACTCCTCCGTCTCTACTCCTGTCACCGCTCCTCCTGTTCCCGCTCCTCCATCTCTCTTCCTGTCACTGCTACTCATGTCAACGTTCCTCAGTCTCTCCTCTTGTCACCGGTTCTCCATCTCTCCTCCTGTCCCGGCTCCTCCATCTCTCCTGTCCCCGCTCCTCCTGTTCTCCTGCTTCTCCGTCTCTCTTCCTGTCACCACTCTTCCTGTCACCGCTTCTGTCCCGCTCCTCCATCTCTCCTCCTGTCCCCTCCTCCTCCTGTCTCGCTCGTCTGTCTCTCTTCCTGTCACTTCTCCTGTCACTGCTTCTCTTGTCACCGCTCCTCCTGTCACCGCTTGTCCTGTTATTGCTTCTCCGTCTCTCCTCTTGTCCCTGCTCCTCCATCTCTCCTCCTGTCACTGCTCCTCCTGTCACCGCTCCTCCTTCTCTCCTCCTGTCACCGCTTTTCCTGTCCCCACTCCTCCATTTCTCCTCCTGTCCCCGCTCCTCCTGTCACTGCTCCTCCTGTCCCCGTTCCTCTGTCTCTCCTCCTGTCACCACTCCTCCTGTCCCTCTCCTCTGTCTTTCTTTCTGTCACGGCTTATCCTGTGACTGCCCCTCCTGTCACCGCTCTCACACTCTTCCTGTCACCGCTTCTCCTGTCACCACTCCTCCTGTCACCGCTCCTCCGTCTCTCCTCCTGTCACCGCTTTTCCTGTCTCCGCTCCTCCATCTCTCCTGTCCCCGCTCCTCCCGTCACTGCTTCTCCTGTCCCCGTTCCTCTGTCTCTCCTCCTGTCCCTCTCCTCCCATCTTTCCCTCTGTCACGGCTTATCCTGTGACTGCTACTCCTGTCACCGCTCCCCATCTCTCCTCCTGTCCCCGCTCCTCCGTCTCTCCACCTGTCACCGCTCTTGCTGTCCCTGCTCTTCCATCCCTCCTCCTGCCCCACGCTCCTCCTGCGCAGCGCTTTTCCTGCCCCCCCGCTCCTCCTGCCTTGTGCTCCTCCTGCCCCCGCTCCTCTGTGCTCCTCCTGCCCCGCACTCCTCCTGCCCCCCGCCCCCCCTGTCACTGCTCCTCCATCTTTCCTCCTTTCACCGCTCCACCTGTCCCCGCTCCTCCATCTCTCCTCCTGTCCCTGTTCCTCTGTGTTGCCTCCTGTCACCGCTCATTCTGTCCCCTGTTCTCCGTCTTTCCTTATGTCACGGCTTATAGTGTGACTGCTCCTCCTGTCCCTTCTCCTTCGTCTCTCCTCAGGCCCCCCACTCCTCCCCCCTCCTCAGGCCTCGCACTCCTCCTGGCCCCCGCTCCTCAGGCCCCCCACTCCTCTTGGCCCCCACTCCTCAGGGCCCCCACTCTTCAGGCCCCCCACTCTTTCTGGCCCCCGCTCCTCCTGGCCCCCCACTCCTCCTGGCCCCCGCAGTAAGGATACTCACTCACTCAGCATGCTCAGTACACTAAAATTGCTCCTTGCAGTCTAATTTCACTTCTGCAATGTATAATATACATTGCAGAAATGAAATTAAGTAAAAGAAAGAGTTAAAAATAAAAAAATCAGTATTCTCACCTATCCTCGATCCAACGCTGCCTCCCAGCAAGGTCCGGGTGCTTACAGGACCTGCAGTGATGTCACAACACGGCAGCGTCATCGGGCTGATCGGCTTGTGACGTCACCACAGGTCCTATAAGCACCCGGACCTTGCTGATAGGCAGCAGTGGATCGAGGATAGGTGAGAACACCGATTTTTTATTTTTGACTCTTTCTTTAACTATATTTCACTTCCGCAATGTATATTATACATTGCGGAAGTGAAAGTGTCCCGCTGTGTCCGGATCGGATCCGTGATAATCACAGACCCGAACACAGAATAGGTCACCCCCTGTGGTGTCCTTTCCTGTCCATGGGTCCTACAAAAAGTAAGATCCCACAGACAGGAAAAAAATAGCAGGGACGTGGGTAGCGGGGGCCACGGGGAGCGCGGGCAGGACAGCAGGAGTGGGTGCCAGGAGGAGCGAGGGGGCTTTGAGGAGAGCCACGCGGCGCGCGAATTTTGAATTTGTGCGCCGTGTGGCTCTTTTGCATAAGCTGCGGTCATTGGCAACCAATGAGCGCTGGTGCGCGATTTCGGCCTCAGACAGACACGATTAGGCAATTATATAGCAGATATATAATATATAAATATATATATATATATATATTTATTTATATACTAGCTGTACTACCCGGCTACGCCCAGGTTAATAAATAACTGATGTTAGCTATAACAAAATAGAATTTGAATATGTCATATTAATGACCTGTAAGAAAATAGAAGCTGAGCTGTGATTGGTTGCTATAGGCAGCCTAATAAATCTCCAGCCAACAGTAAACCCTCCCCCCGGCCGGGCAGTATATGTTACCTCACACATACACATAATAGACAGCTCATGTGACTGACATCTGCCTTAATTCCCTATATGGCACATGAGTTGCACATTGGCTGTTTTTAATCAGATGTTTATATTTGGAAATTAAAGATAGCACACGTATGAGGCGAGTTGTGTGAGGTGATTTGTGCACATCTGTGTCTGTCTGTGTGGTGTGTGTGTCCCTGGGGTGTGTGTATGTGTGTGTCCCTGTGGTGTGAGTGCATGTGTCCCTATAGGGTGTGTATGTCCCTGTGGGAGGGTTCTGTGTGGTGTGTGTTTCTGTTGTGTGTGTCTCCGTGGTGTGTGTCCCTGTGGGGTGAGTGCATGTGTCCCTATAGGGTGTGTATGTGTGTGTGTCCCTGTGGGGGGGGTCTGTGTGGTGTGTGTGTATCTGTGTTGTGTGTGTCTCTTTGTTGTGTGTGTGTCCCTGTGGGGTGAGTGCATGTGTCCCTATAGGGTGTGTATGTGTGTGTGTCCCTGTGGGGGGGGTGTCTGTGTGGGGTGTGTGTGTCTCTGTGTTGTGTGTCTCTCTTTGTGGTGTGTGTGTGTCCCTGTGGGGTGAGTGCATGTGTCCCTATAGGGTGTGTATGTGTGTGTGTCCCTGTGGGGGGTCTGTGGGGTGTGTGTGTCTCTTTGTGGTGTGTGTCCCTGTGGGGTGAGTGCATGTGTCCCTATAGGGTGTGTATGTGTGTGTGTCCCTGTGGGGGGGTCTGTGTGGTGTGTGTGTCCAGACGTGTAATTGTGCAAAATTTTGTGGCTATAGCTGACAGCTGTCGATTTTCCTCCAACACTTTTCCATTCACTTTTTCCCCATTATGTAGATAGGGGCAAAATTGTTTGGTGAACTGGAACGCGCGGGGTTAAAATTTCGCCTCACAACATAGCCTATGACGCTCCTGGGGTCCAGACGTGTGACTGTGCAAAATTTTGTGGCTGTAGTTGCGACGGTGTAGATGCCAATCCCGGACATACATACATACATACACACTACATACACACATTCAGCTTTATATATTAGATATGTTACAGTTTGATATGTTTGGTGTGTAATATATCAGGTAGATGAATGACAAATAATAGATATATTGATGATAGATAGATAGGTGGTAGATTATTGATAGGTAGATGTGAGAGATAGATAATAGATATATAGATGTGAGAGAGATGGTACCTTTACACGCAGCTACAGGTAACAGGTTTTCCACAGGTAACTTACTGGCTGCAGTGAAATCATGGAGACATGGTTCTATCTTGTTGCTGTGTACAAATGGAACCATGTCTCCATGATTTCACTGCAGCCAGTAAGCTACCTGTGGAAAACCTGTTACCTGTAGCTGCATGTAAAGGTACCAAGAGAGATAGGATAGAGAAAGATAGCTACAGTTGTGCTTAAAAGTTTACATACCCCGGCAGATTTTTTTGCTTTCTTGCCTTTTTTCAGAGAATATGAATGATAACACATTCTCTTTTTTTACACTCATGGTCAGTGGTTGGGTGAAGCCATTTCTTGCTAATTATTGTGTTTTCTCTTTTAAAATCGTAATGACAACCAAAAACATCCAAATGACCCTGATCAAAAGTTCACATACCCCAGCTCTTAATATCGTGTATTGCCCCCTCTAACATCAGGGACAGCTTGAAGTCTTTTGTGGTAGTTGTGGATGAGGCTCAGATTGTAAAGCTTCCCTTTCTTCTTGGCAAAAAGCCTTCAAGAGGAGCTGTCACCCCCGGTGCTATGCTAACTGAATGCAGCACTGAATGCAGTGTGTCTGTTGCATTCAGGGAAGGTTCCCCCATGTCTCTAGCCCCTCTGTAAGCTGTCTTTTTTTCAACTTACAGGGGGGCTAGAGACATGGGGGACCCCTTCCCTGAATGTAGCTGACATGCTGCATTCAGTGCTGCATTCAGTTAGCATAGCACCAGGGGGGTGACAGCTCCTTTTTCAGCTCCTGTAAATTCCTGGGCTTTCTTGCATGACCCTCGCACTTGAGTTCTCCCCAGAGTGTCTCAATGATATTGCGGTCAGGAGACTGGACGGCACTCCAGAACCTTCACTTTGTTCTGCTGTAGCCAATAGCAGGTTGACTTGGCCTTGTGTTTTGTATCCTTGTCATGTTGGAACGTCCAAGTATGTCCCATGTGCAGTTTCCGGGTTGCTGAGTGCAAATTTGCCTCTAGTATTTGATGATAACGTGCTGCATTCATCTTTTCTTTAACTTTAACCAAGTTTCCTGTACCATAATAGCTCACACATCCCCACATCATCAGCAATCACCTCCATGCTTTACAGTAGGAATGGTGTTCCTTTCATCATAGGCCTTGTTGACACCTCTCCAAATACAACGTATAGTTGTGGTTAAAATGTTCGATTTTGGTCTCATCACTCCAAATTACCTTGTTTCAGAAGTTTGGAGGCTTGTCTCTATGCTGTTTGGTATATTGTTGGCAAGATACTTTGTGGCATTTGCGCAGTAATGGCTTTCTTCTGGTGACTCGACCATGCAGCCCATTTTTCTTCAAGTGCCTCCTTATTGTGCATCTTGAAACAACCACACCGCTAGTTTTCAGTGAGTCCTGTATTTCAGCTGATGTTATTTGTGGGTTTTTCTTTGCATCCTGATCGATTTTCCTGGCAGTTATGCCCAAAATTTTTGTTGGTCTACCTGATCGTGGTTTGGTTTTTACAGAGCCTCTGATTTTCCATTTGTTAATCACAGTTTGAACACTGCTGACTATCATTATCAATTCCTTGGATATCTTTTTGTATCCCTTTCCTGTTTTATACAGTTCAACTAGCTTTCCCCATAGATCCATTGACAATTCTTTTGCTTTCTCCATGACTCACAATTCAGAAACATCAGTGGTTGGATGAAAGATGCAAAAGTCTGTCTGGATCCCAGGAACTCACTCAACGTGTATGCACACACACTGATTACAAACAAACAGGTCACAAGAGAGGGATGTTACCTTTATTATCCATTCAAACCCATTTGTGTCAACGTCTGTGCATGTTATCAGGCCAAAATCACCAGGGTATGTGAACTTTTGATCAGGGCCATTTGAATGTTTTTGGTTGTCATTATGATTTAAAAAGAGAAAACACATTAGTTTGACAATAAATGGCTTCACCCAACCACTAACCATGAGTGGAAAAAAAGTCTATGTGTTATCATTCATATTGTCTCAAAAAAGGCCAAGAAAGCAAAAAATCGGCCGGGGTATGCAAACTTTTGAGCTCAACTGTAAATAGATAGATGGATAGATATGTCATGCATACAATGATACGTACTACACATGACAGATTTTATACCCAGTATTGGCGCCTCGATGAGAGACGCCAAAACTGGCGATTACCCCACTCTTCCAGCTGCCGTGTAATGGTGGCAGACTAGGTAATAATGGGGTTGATGTCAGCTTTTATTGCCAGCTCACGTCAAACCCTATTGTTAATGTGAGCCGTCAGTATGACAGCCAACAATTAGCAATACTGTCAGTAAACATAAAAAAAACCACACACACAAAGAGAAATCCTTGATTTTTCATGGCTGGCACACCAAATCTCTACAAAAAGATGTTTTCATTGGTGAATAAGCACCTATACAGCTATAGCACTACTTCCATATGTACCTACCTGCTGACAGGCTCCCAATAAGGCAGTGTGACCTGGCATTCACAAGGCTCCCATACACTACAGTGCTGGGGATGATTGATATATGGCCCTGTACATGTACAGTGAGGGGGATGGGTTCCTCATTCATTCGATCACCGGGGATTCCTGTATCATTTCCATTACAGTCATCCATCTATAGATGATATGCCTTAGATACACAATTCCCATATAACCAGCATCAATCCCAATTTCAGACGTCTTATCACTTTCTCAGTTATATTACTGTATTATTTGTTTAAGATTAATATAATCTGATACATTTTATTTCTTCACCATTTCATCACTATTTTAGAAAGAACTGTGACGACATCACTGTCCCCCGCTATAAAGCCGTGTGAGGAGGAGACGCCATTGACCTCAGCTAAATGGCCGTGTGAGGATGATTTTCAAACACTTAAAATGATCAGCTTTGGAGCGTTTGGGTAAGTTATCTGTTAATAATTCACATTTCTCAGGTTCCCTATGACAGCTCTTCTACCTCTGGACTCTGCCATTCAGTGTTATCATAGAGAGATGAGGAGTCCACATCACTGTTCATGCCTAATTCTCACTGTTTAGCTCAATGGCGTCCAGCAATTGCCTGCTGGGACCCACTATACACACAGCCTTGGGCCCCCCGCAGTATTGCCCCACTGTGCCACCGCCTCTCATCACTATGACCCTACCTCCTGTGACTACGCTCCACACCTGTGCTTTCCATGGTAAACTGCTATGCTGCTGATGTAATTATAACACAATATTAAAAGAAGGGTTTATAAAATGGATTTAGGATTACTTTTTCCTCTAAATTCGGGGTGTGTTTTATACTCAGCAAAATAAGGTAATGCATGATATTTCCCTGTCCTATATTCTCATCTGTTCTTAGGTCTCCACCACCATCATTGCTCCCTTTTCCTCCCATATCTCATCTGTTCTTAGGTCACCACCACCATCATGGCTCCCTGTTCCTCCTATATCCTCATCTGTTCTTAGGTCTCCACCACCATCATTGGCTCCCTGTTTCTCTTATATCCTCATCTGTTCTTAGGTCTCCACCACTATCATGGCTCCCTGTTCCTCCTATATCCTCATCTGTTCTTAGGTCTCCACCACTATCATTGCTCCCTGTTCCTCCTATATCCTCATCTGTTCTTAGGTCTCCACCACAATCATTGCTCCCTTTTCCTCCTAATCCTCATCTGTTCTTAGGTCTCCACCACCATCATTGCTCCCTGTTCCTCCTATATCCTCATCTGTTCTTAGGTCTCCACCACCATCATGGCTCCCTATTCCTCCTATATCCTCATCTGTTCTTAGGTCTCCACCACCATCATTGCTCCCTGTTTCTCTTTATATCCTCATCTGTTCTTAGGTCTCCACCACCATCATTGCTCCCTGTTTCTCCTATATCCTCATCTGTTCTTAGGTCTCCACCACTATCTTTGGGCTCCCTGTTTCTCCTATATTCTCATCTGTTCTTAGGTCTCCACCACCATCATTGCTCCCTTTTCCTCCATATCCTCATCTGTTCTTAGGTCCCACCACCATCATGGCTCCCTGTTCCTCCTATATCCTCATCTGTTCTTAGGTCTCCACCACCATCATTGCTCCCTGTTTCTCTTATATCCTCATCTGTTCTTAGGTCTCCACCACTATCATGGCTCCCTGTTCCTCCTATATCCTCATCTGTTCTTAGGTCTCCACCACCATCATTGCTCCCTGTTCCTCCTATATCCTCATCCTGTTCTTAGGTCTCCACCACAATCATTGCTCCCTTTTCCTCCTAAATCCTCATCTGTTCTTAGGTCTCCACCACAATCATTGCTCCCTGTTTCCTCCTATATCCTCATCTTTTTCTTAGGTCTCCACCACCATCATGGCTCCCTATTCCTCCTATATCCTCATCTGTTCTTAGGTCTCCACCACCATCATTGCTCCTGTTTCTCTTATATCCTCATCTGTTCTTAGGTCTCCACCACCATCATTGCTCCTGTTTGCCTATATCCTCATTGTTCTTAGGTCTCCACCACATCATTGCTCCCTGTTCCTCTATATCCTCATCTGTTCTTAGGTCTCCACCACCATCATTGCTCCCTTTTCCTCCTATATCCTCATCTGTTCTTAGGTCTCCACCACCATCATTGCTCCCTGTTTCTCTTATATCCTCATCTGTTCTTAGGTCTCCACCACTATCATGGCTCCCTGTTCCTCCTATATCCTCATCTGTTCTTAGGTCTCCACCACCATCATTGCTCCCTGTTCCTCCTATATCCTCATCTGTTCTTAGGTCTCCACCACCATCATGGCTCCCTTTTCCTCCTATATCCTCACCTGTTCTTAGGTCTCCACCACCATCATTGCTCCCTGTTCCTCCTATATCCTCATCTGTTCTTAGGTCTCCACCACAATCATTGCTCCCTTTTCCTCCTATATCCTCATCTGTTTTTAGGTCTCCACCACCATCATTGCTCCCTGTTTCTCCTATATCCTCATCTGTTCTTAGGTCTCCACCACCATCATGGCTTCCTGTTCCTCTGTCCTCTGTCTCTGGTTCTTACTACTTTCATTTTTGGAGCTGATGTCAGTGATTGGCTACACAAGGTCATTTAGGGTTGACCTTATTAATGTCCATGACATGCATCACCCCCTCCTTCCACCATGACCCCATGAGAGTAATCACTGGCCTCAGTTCCAAAAAGGAGCAGAACAAGCAACCAAACACAGAGGACAGGAGACCTGCATCGGTGGAGAATGGTCAGGTGATCTCGTAGGACCAGTGGGTATAATGTGCTTTATTATTTTCCTTCCCTCTCGAGATTGGGGGAACTAGAATAATTGCCTTTTTATGGCAGTTGGAACACTTTCAATTTGTATTAGTTTTTATTGAATGGAATAAAAACTCCAATCAAACCAGTGAATCTGCTCCAAACAAGAATCATCAGATTCACGGACTGGTAAAGTGACATGGGGAGAATTCTGGCAGACATGGCATTGACGTCCAATGTGTTTTTTTATACCAGGGCTGCCATCAACCCCTGACTGGCCTTACTCCCATGAGGGGCCCAGTGGCTGGCAGTAAGCAGGGGGCCCAGGCCGTGAACACCAGGGGGCATGGCTGCATACCTCACAGCAGGGTCAGGCCCACACACTGACCAACTCCCCACCAACCATCTTCACTATATCCTGACTCCTCCCTCCAAAACTGCGGGCATACAGCCAAATGGCACCCTTTCAGATGACTGCAGCTGGCAACAAGAAGAAGGCAACATAGTGTGAAGGCAGAGGCTAGGACCCTGGCAAATGCTGTGGACTGCTGAGGGGCCCACTTACGGTGTACCCTGCCCTGCTTCCTCCCTTCTAATCTGTGCGGCAGACGCTGAGCGTAGTGTCAGATGGTCATGAGCCCGCCGGCAGCAGATCACTATCTCCTGCACTGCGGCCGCTGGTAAAGTCTATACCCATGGATGTTGTAGGATAAAGAGATCTGCTGTTGCCTCACTACAGTCGGACATGGCACTCAGCGCCTGCTGCACAACAGGTTAGGAGGGAGATCAGGGTGGAGACAGGCACAGAGGGGAGACAGAGCACGGTAGGAGACAGGCACAGAGGGAGAGACAGGCACACAGAGGGTGAGACAGTCACAGAGGGAGAGACAGGCACAGAGAGGGGAGACAGGCACATAGAGGGGTATCCATTTGTAGAAATAAAGAAAAATGGCACTCACCATATCTTGTATCATAAAATCCTCTTTATTTCATCTTCTTAAAATTACATACGGTGGCAGGTGGACAAGCACAGCATAATATCAGGATGACAGCTGTTTCATGTCAGCTCCACACTTCTACAGATCCTGAACTGTGACCTCGATTGCATTTCATAGCAATCGAGTCATGTGACCATCTTCTATAGCATAGGGGGGCCCAATATCAATGGGCTGTCACCCCGCTGAGAATACCAGACCTCAGAAATGCCTAGTTTTCCTTGGATGGCAATGAAAGAAGCCTTACACATTTTTTTTTTCCATTATTTATATTTTTACACACTATGACACCAGGCTGGTGATCATATACTAATGTGTACGCCAACCAAGCACAGACACCATCCAGATTGTGGAAACGCAGTCTGACTGCAACAACCAACCACAGTCGCTCTCACAGAGCATGAGCATCTGTGATTGGCTGTTGCCACTCAGTGCAGTGAATATGCATGAAGCTTAATGGGTGGGACCAGAAGTAAGTGAGAGGGAGAGTGGACCCAGAAGCAAGCAGCGAGAGGACTTGATCTGTGTCTGTCTGTGTGTTTGGCAGCTTTTGGACACCTGTCATTGGTGCTCGGGGGGGTTAGTCAAACTGTTCATTGAAAATTCGGTGAACACCCTGCATTCGACGAAGCAAACCGAATTTGAACACTCGGGTGCTTGCTCATCTTTATCAACCATTAGTACAGAAAATCATATGACAAGTTCTATAAACCATGTATTTTCCTTCTGTCTAGGGAGATCTTCTTAGTCAAGCATAAAGACTCAAAAGACATCTTTGCAATGAAGAAAATTAACAAGAAGAAGCTTTGCCATGAAATACAAATAGAACTAGCTTATCTGGAGAGGGACGTCCTATCATTTGTGGACTCCCCCTTTGTGGTGCCCTTACTCTGTTCTTTTCCAACAAGCTCCCACCTGTGTATGGTGATGGAGTTTGTAGCAGGTAGGTCATATACACTGTAATATATTCAGCCCTTATCTGCTTACACCTTATCACCTTTTCTATCTTTCCCCACTTCTCATTATACATTGTGTGTGATCTGTATAACCCCTCACCGGCCATATCTTCTTTCTTCTCTAGGTGGAGACTGTGGGACGCTATTAAAATCAAGGTATCGATTGCCGATCTCCTTGGCCCAGATATACATGGCAGAGATCATTCTTGCGGTGGAACACATACACAAGCTGGGAATTGTACATAGAGATCTGAAGCCCGAGAAGTAAGTGGCCCCTGTGGGGTAATAAAGAAGGAGTTATCATTTATTATTTCATGGTCTTTATGGCTAACATCATCTTTTCTTTTACAGCATCCTAATAACACCCACGGGACACATCAAAGTGTCAGATGTAGGATTGGCACGGCTCGGCAACATGAAGCTAGAAAGCAACATCCGCATTGATTTGGCTCATGGAGTCGCCTATGAGTTGCCTGATGATGAGGTGAGCTCACTTTCTTCCCTGGACAATTTTCCCAATGAGAATTTGTCTTTTATTGCGGTTGTATGGAGAGACCTTTTCCTACAAATAATGTAATCAAACTAATCTTTTTTCTTTTGGTTTCCAGATCTTTGGCACCGTGTTCTACACAGCGCCAGAAGTGTTCGGAAATCAAGGCTATGGAAGATCAGCAGATTGGTGGGCGGTGGGGATAATCCTGCACAAATTCCTCCTGGGACATCTACCGTTTAAAGGGAAAAGCCAAAGTGAGACTGAGTACAAAATAAAACATGGTAAGTAGAGTTATCCACTCTTTGCATTGATTCGTTTAGATCAAGAGTCTCAAACTCGGCTGGGTAAGTGGGTCACACATTGAAAACAATTGACTGTGGGCGGCCGCATTGTTTGTAAGACTAAGTGACCTTTTTAGTGATAACATATTTTTTATATACGGTTGTTATAATTTTTTAACATTTGATTGATTAGTTTATTTTCTTATAAATAGCATTCATTGTATGGGTTATATCACAGTTTTATAGCTTGGATTGTTATGGATGTGGCGATAACAAACGTGCACTTTATTTTCTTTTATATCAATTTAAATACAGTGGATACGGAAAGTATTCAGACCCCTTTAATTTCTCACTCTTTGTTTCATTGCAGCCATTTGGTAAATTCAAAAAAGTTCATTTTTTTCTCATTAATGTACACTCTGCACCCCATCTTGAATGAAATAGAACAGAAATGTAGATATTTGTGCAAATTTATTAAAAAAGAAAAACTGAAATATCACTTGGTCATAAGTATTCAGACCCTTTGCTCAGTATTGAGTATTTGCACCTTTTGAGCTAGTACAGTCATGAGTCTTCTTGGGAATGATGCTTTCACCCCCCCCCACCTGGATTTGGGGATCCTCGGCCATTCTTCCTTGCAGATCCTCTCCAGCTCCGTCAGGTTGGATGGTGAACGTTGGTGGAGCCATTTTCAGATCCCTCCAGAGATGCTCAGTTGGGTTTAGGTCAGGGCTCTGGCTGGACCAGTCAGGAGTGGTCACAGAGTTGTGAAGCCGCTCCTTTGTTATTTTAGCTGTGTGCTTGGGGTCATTGTCTTCTTGGAAGGTTTTTTCAGTCTAGTTGGGGTGCAGAGTGTACATTAATGAGAAAAAAAAGAACTTTTTTGAATTTACCAAATGGCTGCAATGAAACAAAGAGTGAACATTTTAAAGGGGTCTGAATACTTTCCATACCCACTGTATAAAAGAGCATTCTTAGTGGTAAAAAAAGTCATGCCTTCTTTTACATTTTTTTTTCATGTTATCACTTTCTTGTAAGCAATATTGTCTTAGCACCATATAGTAATTTTGGCCAACATCTTGCAATAATGTCCCCATCCTGATCACCTTCTTATAGTAATGCCCCATCCTGGACCTCATCTTCTAGTAATATCCCCATCCTGATCTCCTTCTTGTGCTAATGTCCCCATCCTGGTCCCCTTCTTCGAGTACTGTCCCCATATAGTAGTAATGTCCCTATCAGGATTCCCTTCTTGTAGTAATGTCACCATCTTGATCCCCATCTTGTAGTAATGTCCTCATCCTGGTCCCCATGTAGTAGTAATGCCCCCATCCTGATCCCTTACTTGAAGTAATGTCACCATCTTCATCCCCTTTTGTAGTAATGCCCCTATCCTGATCCCTTACTTGATGTAATGTCACCATCCTGATCACCTTCTTATAGTAATGCCCCATCCTGGACCTCATCTTCTAGTAATATCCCCATCCTGATCTCCTTCTTGTGCTAATTTCCCCATCCTGGTCCCCTTCTTGCAGTACTGTCCCCATATAGTAGTAATGTCCCTATCCTGATTCCCTTCTTGTAGTAATGTCACCATATTGATCCCCATCTTGAAGTAATGTCCTCATCCTGCTCCCCATATAGTAGTAGTGCCCCCATCCTGATCCCCTTCTTGAAGTAATGTCACCATCTTGATCCCCTCTTGTAGTAATGTCCCCATCCTGGTCCTCTTTTTGTAGTAATGTTCCACATCCTAGTTCCCTTTTTGTAGTAATGTCCCCATCCTGCTACCCTTCTAGTAGTAATGTCCCCATCTTGATCCCATCTTGTAGTAATGTGCCCATCCTGTTCCTCTTCTTGTACTAATGTTCTGTATCCTGGTTCCCTTTTGTAGTAATGTCCACATCCTTGTCCCCATCCTGGTGCTCCTTCTTGTAGTAAGGTCACCATCCTGATCCACATCTTGTAGTAATGTCCCCATCTTGTAGTAATACCCCCATCCTGGTCCTGATCTTTAAGTAATGCTCCATTCTGATCCCCTTCTTGTAGTAATGACCTTATGCTTGTGCCCTTCTTGTATTAATGCTTCATCCTGAGCCCCTTCTTGTAGTAATATGACCAACTTGCTCCCTTTTTTTTTGTTTTAATGTGCCCCATTGTGCTGTTATTAACCTACACACTCACGCAGATTTGTCTCACCTGTCCATAGTTCCCTCGGCGTCATCGTTTCTGCAGCCCGCAGACCCCGTGGTTACCTTGACAATGAAGCCATCCGCGTTTGATCTGTATTCCCATTGACATGCAGACAGGATGTCCGACTCACATACATCAATGGCAGCTGCCGACTAATCAGAGCCCAGCAGCTGACGTCATACGCCGATGACAGCTGCTGACCTGTGATTGGCCATCAGCAGCCTTTGATGTAGCTGAGACGGGGAACCTGTATTTGCACAGAGTACAGTCAAGCGCAGACCGCGGCGGACCCCCGGGACCGGGCCGCCATCGTCAAGGTGATCACAGTGCCTGAAGGCCACACAGCCCCAGGGGCCGCATGTTGCTCGGGGGCTGCGTGTTTGAGACCCCTCGTTTAGATACTTTAGATACTTGCTGTGTTATTTTGAAGCTTTGCTTTGTAATGTAGTTTACTATGTAGTTTATTTTTTGTGATTTTTTTTTTTTTTTTTTTTTTAACAGATGACCTTGTTTGGGATTGTAATACTGATTTACCCCTCGAAGCTCAGGACCTCCTGGATAAACTTCTAGCAAAAGACCCAGAATGTAGACTTGGGACAGGTAACTTATATAACATTTACTCATTACATCTAGGACATATTGATTCTGTTCCCGAGAATCAGCACTTCTCTATCTTCTTGTCCATTTCTAGGTCCCTATACTATGACTGTGTAGATTTCCTTCATGACATCTGTTAGGTCAATGTGAATAGTTCAGATTTCTCTATAGATATGGAGCAATTTATCACAATCTCTGTGTCACTTTTGATCTTTTTTTCTAGGAGGAGCCCATGAAATAAAGAGACATCCGTTCCTGAGAGACATAGACTTCGATAATATTCTAAGTGTGGAGCCTGAGTACATCCCTCCGATTGAGGACATCAGCAACTGTACTCGTAAGTAGATGGAGAAGACATCATCAGACTAAGGCTTGATGCCCTATATTCACTCAAATATGAACTTAGATAAATGCTCACACTTAAGACCGGTGACCAGGAGGGGGGGTTTCGTGCTCCTCTGACCCACCCACTGTTGTCAATCATCGTGCTCTCCTGCTGCTGCCTCCCCTCACTGTGTGACATGAACACGCGCCTCCGTTGTGCTGTATAGTGCCACGCATGCGCTGTGCGCCGGGTGTCCAGGAAGTTGGACAGAGCATGCGCGGCACCAAACGTCACAGCGGAAGCACGCGTTCATGTCACACAGTGAGGGGAGGAAGCAGCAGGAGAGCACAATGATTGACAACAGGGGGCGGGTCAGAGGAGCGCAAAACCCCGCCTCCCAGTCACCGGTCTTCTTAAGTGTGAGCATTTATCTAAGTTCATATTTGAGTGAATATAGGGCATCAAAAGGCTATAGCCACCTTCTCTGAATGCAGCCTTAGTGCTTCAGAAGGTGGCTATTCTAGCTTTTGGTGCCCGGGGGGGTGACAGGTTCGCTTGAAGCTCAGCGCCGGCCCCTCCTGACAGTTCAGGACCATGGCCAGCTCCCCGCGAGCTGCAGTCTTGACTTATCAGCGGCTGTAGCTGCGTGCGGCTGCTCACCGGACCCGAGGGCAAATTAGCCCTCCAGTTTTGTGTGCTGATCCGGTCCGCGGCTGTCTGCCCCAAGCGGACAGCCACGGATCGGATCTCAACCGTAGTGTGAAGCCAGCCTAAAACAACGCAGCAAAAACACCCTGTGTGAACATAGTCTTATGGTGACAGTCTGTGATTGTGTGTCACACTGACAACCTCTAATAAAATTTCATTACTTATATCTTGTAGCATTCCCGGATATCTCAGACTTCTCGGATATCTCAGACTTCTCGGATATCTCAGACTTCTCGGATGGCTCAGACTTCTCGGATAGCTCAGAGAAGGAGGTCAGCTCAAGAAAGAACAATTTCATCAACGACTTCAGTAACTTTACAACAACTACTCAATGGTTTGCTAAAGTAAGTGTATGATCCATACATTAAAAATAAAAAGAACTCTTTTACCCTTAATGATTTACCAGTTTTTGTTTCCATTTTCCCTCCCCCTATTTCAAGAGCCATAACTTTTTTATTTTTCATATGAGGGCTTGTTTTTTGAGGATTATACTTTTGAAGGACATAATTTGTTTTATCATATAGTATACCAGACAATGGTAAAACATCATTCCAAGTGTGGTTAAATTGCAAAATAAAGTGCAATTACAGAAATATTTTTTTAATTTTTTTATCTACCATGTTCAATATATGGTAACACTGACGTGTCGGTATGATGTCTCGGGTCAATACTATATGGTAACACTGACGTGTCGGTATGATGTCTCGGGTCAATACTATATGGTAACACTGACGTGTCGGTATGATGTCTCGGGTCAGTACTATATGGTAACACTGACGTGTCGGTATGATGTCTCGGTCAATACTATATGGTAACACTGACGTGTCGGTATGATGTTCGGGTCAATACTATATGGTAACACTGACGTGTCGGTATGATGTCTCGGTCAATACTATATGGTAACACTGACGTGTCGTATGATGTCTCGGGTCAATACTATATGGTAACACTGACGTGTCGGTATGATGTCTCGGGTCAGTACTATATAGGTAACACTGAGTGTCGGTATGATGTCTCGGGTCAATACTATATGGTAACACTGACGTGTCGGTATGATGTCTCGGGTCAGTACTATATGGTAACACTGACGTGTCGGTATGATGTCTCGGGTCAATACTATATGGTAACACTGACGTGTCGGTATGATGTCTCGGGTCAGTACTATATGGTAACACTGACGTGTCGGTATGATGTCTCGGGTCAATACTATATGGTAACACTGACGTGTCGGTATGATGTCTCGGGTCAATACTATATGGTAACACTGACGTGTCGGTATGATGTCTCGGGTCAGTACTATATGGTAACACTGAGTGTCGGTATGATGCTCGGGTCAGTACTATATGGTAACACTGAGGTGTCGGTATGAAGCCTCAGGTCAGTACTATATGGTAACACTGAGGTGTCGGTATGATGTCTCGGGTCAGTACTATATGGTAACACTGAGGTGTCGGTATGATGCCTCGGGTCAGTACTATATGGTAACACTGAGGTGTCGGTATGATGCCTGGGTCAGTACTATATGGTAACACTGACGTGTCGGTATGATGCCTCGGGTCAGTACTATATGGTAACACTGAGGTGTTGGTATGATGTCTCGGGTCAGTACTATATGGTAACACTGACGTGTCGGTATGATGTCTCGGGTCAGTACTATATGGTAACACAGGTGTAGGTATGATGCCTCAGGTCAGTACTATATAGTAACACTGAGGAGTCGGTATGATGCCTCAGGTCTGTACTATATGGTAACACTGATGTGTCGGTATGATGCCATGGGTCAGTACTGTATGGTAACACTGAGGTGTTGGTATGATGTCTGGGGTCAGTCCTATATGATAACACTGACGTGTCGGTATGATGCCTCGGGTCAGTACTATATGATAAAACTGAGGTGTCGGTATGATGCCTTGATTTGAACTTATCTTTTTTTAAAAAGTTTTCATGTTTTTAAAAACTTTTCTTTCACTATTTCTTATATTTACTTTGCCCCCTTAGGGCGCCTTGACACAGCAGTGTCTGATTGCTCCTGCAGTGCAGAGCTATGATGATCACAGCTTTGCACTGCAGATATCATCACCTCCTGTGAACGCCGTCGCTCAGGCATCGCTCATAGGATGTCAGTCATGAAAGTGACAGGGGGTCATCATCTAAACCCTCATTGTCATGGCAACATTAGGGCCCTGTGATTGCGTCGCCGTTGGTGGCAGCGAACAGCGCGATCCCAGCTACAATGCCTTATATTGCACTGTCAGTGTCCGACAGCACAATCTAAGGCAGGGGTCTCAAACTCCAGGCCTCGAGGGCCGCACACAGTCCAGGTTTTCAGGATTTCCATAGCATTTCACAGTTGGTAATCAAATTGCCAACTGTCAAATTCTAAGGAAATCCTGAAAACCTGGACTGTGTGCGGCTCTCGAGGCCTGGAGTTCGAGACCCCTGGGGTTCATTGCTAATGAGATCTGCTGATATGTACAAGGAATGATGCCATCTCAGCGCGTGAGCCAGCATCAAAGAGAGGGGCGACCTAGGATGTACAGCTATGACTTAGGTTGTTAAGGGGTTAAAGAAAAAGTAAACAAAGGTATATAATCTCTCGCTTTTGTCCATTTTTAGCTCTATCCTACAGACACCAGAATGGAGAGCAATGAAGAGCGTTCTCAAGAATCTCCTCCTGCACTTGTTACGTATGATGAAGAACGAGCCTCCTCATCATCCTCCTCGTCCTCATCAGAGCATTCACAGGAGTCCAGAACATCAACCTCAAAATTGTGAGTATATGATGGGGTCATCACTGGGGCTCCGGGATGATATTCTGTATGTACACCACACCAAATATAGGACAGGAATAACTTAATATTAAATGTAGCATCAACCAGCCCATGATTAGCGCTCATTGTGGTTTTGGCTTTAGAAACTGGGGTTATCAACTCATAAAGGTCGCAGCATGGTGGCTCTGTGGTTAGCTGTCACGATGGTCTCTCTTACCTGAGAGACTTGTGACTGGTTTTGGACCTCTGTGTCATGTCTATATTGAGACTTCATATTAAACGTGATTCTTTCCTTTGGCAGTTGAGGAGTTAATGTCAGTCTCTGCTGCTAGCAAGCTAGCTAGTTCTTGTCCAGGTGTGGATACTTTGTGATTACTCCTATACCCTTAATATGTAACATGGTTCCAGCATGCTTTGCTGGTGATTGTACATTCCTAGCCAAACATCCTGAGAAGGAAGTTCTATAGAGAGCTGACTAATGCTAAACTGTCTGCAGCCAAAGAACGTGGCAGCCGGTGTGAAGCTGCCTTGTTGTTCCCCTGTCTGTCTTCCCTTTCCGGTTATCATATTATTGCAGTGGTGAGGACTTGTGCTCCCGTCGGCCATTCCCTATTGAGGGCTAACATCAGGGCCAGCAAGGCCCTAGGTATCCTGCTTGGTAACAAGTTGAAAGAACTTGTATGGGGACGGTAGGGACATCAGGGCACAGCCGCAGGTGAGTGCAGGAGGTCACCTCTTCTCCGTTTCCTATGATCAGGGCCTTCCGCTGTAATTGTCCCCCCTAGTGTCTCCCCATCTGTTTTGTGTTGTGCGCTGGACATCATTGGTACATGTGTCACTGTCACGCACGGTAGCTGGACATTCTCCTTAGTCCAAGCCTGACATTAGCTCGGCAGAGTCATACATTTTTTAAAAAAAACGACTATTAAAGTAAAAAAGGGGATACAAAGATATGGACGATATATAAAGGCAGAACAATATCCAAGAAATATACATCAAAATGTTCAATAAAAGACGGGATTTAAAAATAACAGTCAATCCTTCCCTCATCTCAACGATCCCCCTCACCCCTAGGCACAAAGCAAACCTTGTATGACACAATCAATTAAGCGAACAGGTGTGTTACAGTACTAAGCTCTCTCATACACCAATCCATAAATTGAAAGCACCCATGTATCGCCTGGTGTACAGAAAGTGTCTGTGTCAATAAAGGAGGGCCATGTAAGGAGGAAGCGTTCTGTGTGTCTTTCTTTATCAGGTATGGATTCTATCCAATCCATTTTGAAAGGTATGCTACCTCTGAGGATACTAGACTCAATGAAGGGGTCGTATTCTCTGCCCACAGATGGAGAATACACTTACGGGTAGCTGCCACCCAAATGGTTAAAATACGTCTTTGCTGAGCAGAGAATCTAGTTAGCTGAGCATGTGGGAGAATATAAAATAACGCCCATTCTGGAGAGAGTATAAAATGGACGCAAAAAGTATTAGATGACTAAAGAGCATATCCCAAATGCCGTATTTTTGGACAGTCCCAAAGACAATGGAAGAAGTCAGCTGGGGAGTAAGAGCACCTAGGGCAAGAAGGGTTACCAGAGGTAGACATCCTAGATTTAATCTCCGGGGAAATATATGCTCTGTGAAAAATCATGAGAGCCATAGTTGAATAAAGCTGAAGATATCTTGTTTCAAAGCACTCCAGTGTTTTTTGATACTCATTGGAGCAGCGGCGCGGACCGAAAGACACTTGGTCCCTGATAGAGTTTCACCCCCACGTTGTGGAAGTGTGGTCCCGGCTGCGGCTGCTGTGTTTGAGCGATCAAGCTAGTTGTGGGCTTTACAACTAAATCAGTGGGTGAGCAGTTTTCATACTGTAGGAGATTTGATTCCTATTGAGGATAAGACCCTATGCGCATTCTCATTTTATAGATAGTTGAATAAGTATCGTATGGCAACATGGAGATTATGCGTAGTGTTGCTTTCAAAAGATCTTTTAGCCTGGAATTGAGGAGTTGCGAAACCCATCTGCCCGAGCCCGGTGAGGAATTGCCCATGAGATAACAGGATTTAGTGATTTATAAACGAGACTCAATAAATAGGCACCTGTATGAGCAGTAAGGGAAGCCAAGTGGAGAGGATTGGATCTGACAGTTTCTGGTATATCTTCATAACTGAGTCAACGTAATACCTAATCTGAGTGATAGTAAAAATATTACCTGCCAAAATTGTATACCTAGAGATAATGTCATCAAGAAGGCATTGAGTAGCTGTCAGAAGATTACATACCATTCTGCACCCATTTTCCCAAGTATTTGGTAGATCGGAGGTGGTCTACCTTGTAAAAAGAAGGGATTACCTTGAAGGGGAAGAAATATTGAAATATTAGGGTTCAGTCCACTAATTCTTTTGGCATGACGCCAAGCCTGGAAAACGGACCATAGCAAAGGATTATCCCTGGTCACGGTGAGGGCTCTATTTTATTGTAAATGAAGTAGGGCTGGTAGGCCAATCGGTCCAGACATAGCCTTGTCAATTGGAGTGTTAGAAAAGCAGGTAAAGCCCCAGATCCAATCCAAGGAATGTCTGAAAATAGCACGATACTATATAATCTTAAATTTGGAAAATTAAGGCTCCCTAAAGATTTAGTCTGCTGTCATTTAAAGATGCCAATCCTGGAGCCCCCCTCCGAGCCCCAGATAAATTGCCGAAAAATCTTGGTTAAGAGTTGGTCATCAGCTTTGGATAATATTATGGGCAGCGTTTGTAAAGGGAAAAGTGGTTTAGGAAAAGAGACCATTTTAAGAAGATGAGCATTGCCACAAAAGACAGTTTGAGGGATGTCCATGGTTGTATTTTATCGTAGAGATTAAGGGCCGAATATTAAGTTGGTACACAGTGTGGGGGTTAGAGGGTAAAAGAATACCAAGATATCTTAAAGAGCCATGCCTCCTCTGAAGGGGAGAAGGAAACGGCCACAGTTGCGGGGCATCTTTAAAGATCGCCAAAGTCTGAGATTTGTTGAAGTTTATACAAAATCCCAAAATTGCACCAAACTCCTGAAAAGCCGCCATTATAAAAGGAATGGAAACCTTAGGATTAGCTATCATAAGCAGAATGTCATCGGCAAATGCCAAGGTTTTGAGAGCATGGTGGCCGATCCCAATTCCCTCAAAGGAGGGAATCATCTCCAGGTACCTAGGCAGTGGGTCTAGGGCAATATTAAATAGCAGGGGAGATAGAGGACATCCCTGCCTCATACCTCTAAAAATTGAGAAGGGGCCAACTGAATACCATGGAGCCAAATTGAGGATTGAGGATTAGTGTAAATTGTCTGAATGAAATTTGAAAAAAGGAAACCCAAACAGTCTGTACTTCAGAGTTTGAATAAGGTGAGACCAAGATACCGGTCAAAAGCCTTACCAGCATCAAGGCTGACCAATATGCTCCGTTTAGCCTTAGTTTGATAACAATGTATGATAGCGGCTAATGCCGTTCTATTATTGTATGTGATGGACCATGAGGATAATAGGAAGTAAAGATTATAATCCTTTGGCCATCATTTGAGCAATTTGAAGTCTACGTTCAAAAGGGAAATTGGGCGGTACGAGGCAGGGAGTAATGGGTCTTTACCTGGTTTTGGTCATAATGATAAGCATGCCTCATTCAATCAATCGGTTTCAACAGAAAACAGTGTGCACCGCAATGATCAGAATTATATCAAGGGAAGCTCACCGTGCCAAGGTGGACAGATATGCAAGGCGGAGAGAAGACATGGCACATTGAGGGAGCAACACACACACGAGTAGTAGAATAGTGAAAATTATAACTTTATTAGTGCAATAGACCAAACAAGAATAAAAACAATTAAAACCATGGGGTGCCAATGCAGAACACAGCGCTGAACATATGTACAGAATACAATGCTGACAAAACATGAGCAGGATATGACACAATATCGGTGATCACAAGAGGTTAGACAAAATACAGGATTGAGTTGTAGGGAGAGACCCGAGGGTGGGGGATGAGAGCAGGTACGAGAAGTACTAGTGCTACTTCACCACAATATTTTACATAAATACGCTTGTTAGCCCAATATAAGGTGTACAGTGTTATGGGTAACCAAAAATTCAGCAAATCATCCAATGAATAGGAGTCGTTTAGTAGTCCCAAACACAGTGGTCCCTAGGGGTGGTCACATATGGATAATAACAAAGATCTTATCCATGAGCTAACTAACCGTGTAATTGGTACAAAGACCACCCATATATATATTGGGTACCCCCTATTTTTTGCATATAGTCAAACAGTGTGGGTCACCGTATCCACTGACAGTGGAAGATAAAGTGCATATTACCAGTCCGTAAATTGTCCGAAGTGTCAGTCCGAGGTATAAAGCGAGGTTACTGCAGGGAACCCAGGCCCCACGCGTATCGCTGCCAGGGCGCAGCTTCCTCAGGGGAAGTATAAAATATGCATGAATAGGCATGAATAGGATAATAGTAAATGCAGCTCATTGGTTTTGGCTTCAGAAACCGCTGGCGATAGCAACTCATAAATGAGGCGGTATGGTGGCTCTATGGTTAGCTCGGCAGAGAGTAATATATTTTTATTATTACTACCCCCTGCAGGTGAGATGTAGCATTACATGTCAGCCATTATTGGTCGTGGTTTCTTTTCCACTACATTTAAGGTAGCAGGACACCTCCTTCACCACTATGACTTTCCTATGTCTTGTACTCAGGGATTATTTTGTCTTTTTTTGTTTGTGATTTACACATTTTTCTTCCCCTTAACAGGCAAAAAGAATCATCTCATCCACCTGTTACATACGATGACGTGCGCAGCTTTTCTTCATGGTCCTCGTCCTCATTGTCAGGTATGTACATGTCCTTAGCACCAAAAATGTCAATGTTCACAAGACTTAGATAATGCCACAGATTTTCTCAGTAACAGATCTCACATATTATCCATGTTTTCATTAGGCCCATGCTTTGTTTCTGTAATTTGTACAGTTTTATTATGGATTTTGTGACATCTTTTAGGCTATGTCATCATACATTGTACCCTATAGTAGAATATCGCTCATTAGGGATGCACCACATGGTGGCACACAGGATGCTTACTGCTCCATGGTACGGTTAATGCTCAATGTAGTTTTTTTTTTCTTTTCTGATCAAAATTTCCAGGTCAAGAGGAAGAAAAATCTTCAATAAATCTGAACCAAGAACCGAAAACAAAAAATGAAAAACGAAGAACATCTGGAATCATTTTTAACATAGAAGAAGAATTAGAAAATGAAAATGGAACATCTGGAACGAGCAAAGAACAAGAGCAAGACAATGGGAAAAAAGGGAAAAAGAAAGGCAGTAAGTGTAAGAATAACCTCTATGTCTTGTGATGTCGGTCAGTGAAAAGAAGTTATGTGGGGCAGATGTTACACCTCTGTATGCAGAAGATTCCTCAGCTGACCGGCCACAGTGACTGTATAGGAGTATCATGTAATATGGAGTCCAATCACTTACATTATATTTCCTTCTCATAGGTTCCCTCTTCCACTGGCTAAGAAGACACCCAAAATCAGAAGAAAGACCATGTGGAATGATCAAAGAAGAACCAGAAAATAATAAAAAAGGCAAAAAGAAAGGAGGTAAGTGTGAGAATCACCTCCATGTCTTGTGATGTCGGTCAGTGAGAAGACGTCCTGTGGGGCAGATGTTATCTGTCAGTGCTGGGATTGTCACATGATGGCTGACAATGATCCCGCACCTCTGTATGGAGAAGATTCCTCAGCTGACCGGCCACAGTGACTGTACAGTAGTAACATGTAACACGGAGTCCAGTTACTTACATTATATTTATTTCTCATAGGTTTCATCTTAAGCCGGCTGAGAAAAGACCCAAAATCAAAAAAAGAAGAACAGGTAACACCCGGAAAAAATCAAAGCAATATAGAAGAATTTAGAAATGAAGAACAAAGAACATCTGGACCAAGCAAAGAACGAGAACCAGAAAAAGAAAAACAAGGCAGAAGGAGACGAGGTGAGTGTGAGAATCAGCGACATGTTGAGTGATGTCGGTCAGTGAGAAGAAGTCATGTGGGGGCAGATGTGATGTCAGTGCTGGGACTGTCACACCCTGCACCTCTGTATGGAGAAGACGCCACGGCTGACCTGCCACAGTGACTGTACAGTAGTAACATGTAACACGGAGTTACATCACTAATATTATGTTTCCTTCTTATAGGTGCCATCTTGCGCCGGATCTTATCATCCTGTCGGCGAGGATTAGCCAGGGCTGCCCAGGCATTTACATGTTGTTCTTCTTCCTGTGAAGTCATTGAGATCAAGATCCTACCGCCCTGAAATACTCCTTTCTGTACTCCTCCTGACTCCGACCTCGGCTTTTTGTCTGACTACGATTTCATCTATTGATTCTGTTACTGATTTTGTCTCTCCTGATATGGACCCGGCTTTATTTTACCAATTGTAGTGCCAGTGTTCTAGCCCCTACATGCATACACTGACAAGGTCCTGGCATCAGATACCAGAAATCGATATAGATAAATAGATATAAATAGATAGATATAAATGTATATAGATAGATAGGTAAGATAGATATAGAGATAGATATATAGATAGATAGATATATAGGTAGATATATATAGATATATATACATAGATATATAGATAGATATATAGGTAGATATATATACATAGATATATATATATATATACACATAGATATATATATATAGATACATAGATATAGATATATATATACATAGATATATATACACATAAATATAAATATATATATATATATAGATACATATATATATATATATGTATATATATAGATACATAGATATATATATATACATAGATATATATAGATATATATACACATAGATATATATATACATAGATATAGATAGATAGATAGATAGATAGATAGATAGATAGATAGATAGATAGATAGATAGATATAGATATATGGATATGTACATATATATACACATATAAATATAATATATTTTACAGAAAACGAGAAGCAGCTGAGCCCGCTGGTTTCTTACGGAATGCAAAGCGTACTCAGGAACTCCTCTCGTTCCTATGTTACAACGTTTCAAGCCAAACAGCCTGGAAAAAGAGCATATTCGGCTCAAAACGTTGCCATGTGTCTTGAGCTGGATTAAAGACCATTGCTGCATCAGATTGGGAGTACTGTGGACTTTTTCATCAAAATCATATAGATATAGATATAGATACATAGGATATAGATACATAGGATATAGATACATAGGATATAGATAGATAGATAGATAGATAGATAGATAGATAGATAGATAATTGAAAAAAATGGACTTAAAGAAGTGAATAGTGGATTTTTTCCCTCAGGACTGCAACATTTCAGCTCACAAGTTGCCTTTCTCATGCAGAGAATGGCTGCTTGAGAAAGGCTATTTGTGAGCTGAAATGTTGCAGTCCTGAGGGAATTTTACCACTATTCACTTCTTTAATGGAAGTCTGTCCATTTTTTTCAATAATATTTTCAACCAAGGATTCATGGTAGGAGGGCTTGCACCCGTATTGTCTTGTTTTGTGCTGTTCCGTTTTTTTCAATATAGATAGATAAAGAGTGGGATACATATAGATAGACAGAAAAATGGATAGATAGAGGAATGGATAGATGGGTATTTAAGATAAACCTATAGATAGATTGAGGGATGTATAGATAAAGGGATGGACAGATAGAGGGATAGGTAGATAGATAGATAGATAGATAGATAGATAGATAGATAGATAGATAAAGAGTGGGGTAGATAGTGAGATAGACAGAGGGATGAATAGATAGATAAAATGGGATCAATTTATAACAAGACTAGTAAAAAATGCTGTCTGTCCCCTGCGTGCTGACTTTTGCCCCTCAGTCTCTGTCCCCCTCCTCTGTGCTTTGTCTAATGTGGTGGCAGAGGATGGTGGCATGAGGAACAGGCGCAGTTCCTTGTTCAGCTTGCCTCAGGGTAAGTGAGGTGAGCGAGGTGAGTGCAGTGAGCCAGCTGCAGGCTGAGTGGGGTGAGTGCGGGCTGAGTGGAGTGAGTGCAGGCTGAGCAGGCAGGGTGAGTGAGTACAGGGTGTGTGCGGGCAGAGTGAGTGCAGGTTGAGTGTGTAGTAACCGTGGTGTAGGCTGAATGAGTGCGGGGCTGGGTGAGTGAGGGCTGGGTGAGTGCAGGGTAACCATGGTGTAGGCTGAGTGAGTGCGGGCTGGATGAGTGCGGAGCTGAATGAGTGCTGGGGAAGAGTGTAGGAAGAGTGAGTGCTGGGGCAGAGTGCAGGTATAGTGAGCGTGGGGCACAGTGAGTGCAGGGTGAGTGGGCAGAGTGAGTGCAGGGTGAGTGAGTGAGGGGGCAGAGTGAGTGAGGGGGCCGAGTGAGTGCTGGGGCAGAGTGAATGTGGGTTTAGTGAGTGCAGGGTGAGTGAGTGCAGGGTGAGTGAGTGTGGGCTAAGTGAGTGAAGGGTGAGTGAGTGTGGGCTGAGTGAGTGCAGGGTGAGTGTGGGCTGAGTGAAATGTAGAGAGTGCAGGGCAGAGTGAATGTGGGTTTAGTGAGTGTGGGGCAGAGTGAGTGTGGGACAGAGTGAGTGCAGGGCAGAGTGAGTGCAGGGCAGAGTGAGTGCAGGGCAGAGTGAGTGTGGGCTCAGTGAGTGCAGGCTGAGTGAGTGCAGGCAGAGTGAGTGCAGGCAGAGTGAGGGCAGGGCAGAGTGAGTGCGGGCTCAGTGAGTGCAGGCAGAGTGAGTGCAGGCAGAGCGAGTGCAGGGTGAGTGAGTGTGGGCTAAGTGAGTGAAGGGTGAGTGTGGGCTGAGTAAGATGTAGAGAGTGCAGGGCAGAGTGAGTGTGGGCTCAGTGAGTGCAGGGTGAGTGAGTGCAGGGCAGAGTGAATGTGGGTTTAGTGAGTGCGGGGCAGAGTGAGTGCAGGGCAGAGTGAGTGCAGGGTAGTTTGAGTGTGGGCTCAGTGAGTGCAGGCTGAGTGAGTGCAGGCTGAGTGAGTGCAGGCTGAGTGAGTGCAGGCTGAGTGAGAGCAGGGTGAGTGAGTGAAGGTTGAGTAAGTGTGGGCTAAGTGAGTGCAGGGTGAGCGAGTGTGGGCTTAGTGAGCGCAGGGTGAGTGTGGCGTGAGTGAGAGCAGGGTGAGTGTGGGCTGAGTGAGATGTAGAGAGTGCAGGGCAGAGTGAGTGTGGGCTCAGTGAGTGCAGGGTGAGTGTGGGCTGAGTGAGGGGTACAGTGGCCTCAGTGAGTGCAGGTTCAGTGAGTGCAGGGTGAGTGAGTGTGGGGCAGAGTGCGGGGTGAATGCAGAGGCTGACGGTGGTGTGGAATGCAGCAGAATTACCTGGGTGCTTCTCCATCCGTTCTGCATGCGGGGCTTAAAGACCTGTGGTGACGTCATGGTCATGTGACCTGGTTCCGCCCATGACACTGATGTCACCACAGGTCCCGTAAGTTGCGGCTTATTGGCAGCGGGGAGGATGGCTGGCGGGGGCTAAAGTATGGGGTTAGCGAGGAGGAGTGCAGGGACCGGGCGGGGGTTCACCAGGCGGACTGCTAGGAGCGGGCGGGGAGAGGATGCAGTAGGCATCGAGTGTTTCATTTGTGGCCACTGTGCCGCTATGGCGCCATCAAGCAAGGCAAGCGGCGGCTCACGATGGCGCGCGCCATCGTTCGCAGCGCCGCAAAGGATTCTGGAATAGCGGCACAGTGGCCGGAAACGAAAAACTGGTGATTATGTAAGTAGATCTACAGGGATTGATAGATAGATGGACAGATAGGATAAAACTATAGATAAATAGAGGGGTGGTTAGATAGACAGAGGGATGGATAGATAGATTTATCTTATCTAAACTATAATTACCTAGTGGTGTCGGTCATAGACTTCCGCGGCGATGTCCATGTATCCCAGAATGCAATGTAGCCACTGGAAGCCGCACCATATTAGCACATCCAAGTAATGAGTGTTAATATGGCGCCCACTGCTGGAGGCAAAGACACCTGACGCTCCAGAAGGCATCCACTGCACGCCTGCTGCCACACTCCAAAACCCCACACCCTGAACGTAGCCCCCCCACCTCCTCATACTTACAAGAGGGATCATAGACCTGCGTTGATGTCACAGTCATGTGATCAGTCAGGTGATCAGGCAGAACCAGGTTCATATGACTGATCACAGTGACAGTCCAACGCTGCTCAGCACTGCCCAAGGTAGGAGGGGAAGTGTAGGGGGAGCGCACAGGAAGGGGGAAGAGACAGGCACAGGGGACACAGTGAGGGAGGAGACCCAGGAGAGAGAGAGGCACAGGGGGAGAGAAGCACATGGGAAAGAGAGGCACATGGGGGAGAGATGGTGTGCACAGAAGGAAGACGGTGCACACAGGGGGAGACAGATAGTAAAAGAGTGGGATAGATAGATAGATAGATAGATAGAGGGATAGATAATTGTACAGATGGATAAACAAATAAAGAGAGAGATAGAGAGATAGAGATAGATGGATGGATCGATAAATAATTAGATAGATAGATAGATAGATAGATAAAGAGTGGGATATATAGAGGGATGTATGGTTAGAGATAGATAGATAGATAGATAGATAGATAGATAGATAAAGAGTGGGATAAATAGAGAGCTGCTCTCTCTCCCCTGAGCTGCTCTCTCCTCTGTACCTCTCTTCTCTGTAGCTCTCTCCTCCTGTGCCTCTCTTTCTCCTCTGTACCACTCTCTCCCCTGTGCCTCTCTCTCTCCCAGGTCTCCCTCCGCTGTGCACTCTGTCCCCTGTGCCTGTCTCTTCCCCCTTCCTGTGCACTCCCCCCTCATTTCCCCTCCTCCCCTGTGCTGAGCAGCATTAGACTGTCACAGTGATCAGTCACGTGAACCTGGCTCTGCTCAGTCATGTGACTGATCACATGACTGACATCCCTGCAGGTTCTAGATTCCTCTTGTAAGTATGAGGGAGGTGGGGCTGCGTTCTGGGTGCAGTGTTGGAGGTGCGGAGTGCGACGTGTGGAGCGTCGGGTGTCTGTGCCATCGGCTGCGGGCTCCATATTAGCATACTCATTACTTGGGTGTGCTAATATGGTGCAGCTTTTGGTGGGATTCGTGGACATCGCCCTGGTTGTCTGACGGACAACAGTAGGTAACTATATATTAGATAGAAATATGGAGTGATGGATAGATAGGATAAATCTATAGATGGATAGACAGACATAGTGATGGGTAGATAGATAGATAGATAGATAGAAAAATCAAAAAACGAAACAGCACAATACTTCACCGTCGGTGCAAGGCCCTTCTACCATTCCAATGGTAATTTAGATAGTTGAATAAATGAAAGGCAGCACTTCCTTCATAAGATCCAAATGGGGTTTATTAGCCCTAGGACTACAACGTTTCGGCTTCTTGCCTTTCTCAAGTAGTGATAAACAAATGCAGTGCTCACATATATATAGCTCCCTTCACAGGGGCTCACAATCATCCAATTATTACAGTGTTGTGCATAAATTACATATCCAAGTATGATATTAGGTATACATAGTGCTAACAAGTGTATAATATAGTGCATACAGTGCTATAACCCTTTATACATGGTGTAAAACTCCATATTCATGATAATACACAGTATTATATCTTAATTATTATAATCAAGACCCAGCTGACACTTATCTTGCAATCAGAGGACTCCATATTACAACTGTACATTGTGAATTCCGCCATTACGATCCTGGCGTCCATGCTGCTCCACTGCGCATGCCCATTGCGAAAAAAACCAAATCTCCTCCTCCGTGAATCTCCGTGAGTCTCGTGTGTCCGCAATGCATAATGGGAACCTTGATACACCCACTGCAGCTGCGCAGTGCGGCGCCTGAAGTTCCTACTCCTATCTTACTTCCCACGCATGCGCACCACCATCTCAGGATATCGCGATATCACGCGCCATCTTGGAATCATAACAATTCCGCGGCACTGAATATTAGGTCTTCACCTGATTATAAGTGGATCTTAAGCGCATCATAACTGCGATTACGCAGTAAAAACGGGGATAAGTCTTGGAACCAATTCCTTTCATGTCTTATAACTTATATTATACCTAAAATTACCCAAATCACTTCACCTGCATGGTATCAGTGTAAACATTAGGCAATAAAAATGGGGAAATTATTTAATTATAATCCATGCATGTCTTTGATATATATAAGGAAAACCAACATACAGTCACCGCCCTGGTGGGCTTTATACAGTTAAGTACGCTATAAAGCATACAAAGAGACAATTGTCCTTCTGTTTAGGTGACCAACCCTATATCTCTAATAGAATAACACGCATGCAATGGACTCAATTAGAACAAAGTATATTTTAATTACTAGAAAGACTGGGATGAATTTCCAAGAAGGGATATTGGCTATCACAATAGAGAATTTTACAAATGGAACAGCATGATTCACTTCCAAGTTGCAGCTTATGGATTCCTCCGTCCAAATCTCTAGAATCAAGAGAGAAAAAAGAAATTACTTAAAACAAAACACTTTCAAGATAATGTATATCAAATAGTGTTTATCCAATTACTACCAGTAGTGGATTAGACTCCAGTACACTGGGGGGTTATATTTTACAATAGGCTATGAATTTTATAATCGACGTTAAGGCCATTTGGTCTCAATGTATTAAGCTTATGGATCCATTCCATCTCTCTTTTCAATAACAATTTCTGTCGGTCCCCTCCCCGTCTTTGCGCTGGGATTGTGTCTATCAGACGGAACCTTAGATCTCTTTCTGTATGTCCCATTTCTATAAAATGTTTCGGGACAGGTAGATCCTTCCTTTTTTTCTTAATGGTATGTCGATGATGAGCAATACGTGTCTTAAAATCCCACGTCGTCTCTCCGACATACCATTTAGCACAAGGACACTCCAGGAGGTAAACTACGTATTCCGACGAGCAAGTCAAAAAATGCCTGATCTCAAACCGTTGCCCAGTTGTTGGATGCATAAAGTGTGAGCCCTTATTCATTAGTTTGCAATTGATACATGATAGGCAGGGGTAACACCCCAACCTTCTTGTACCCGTCAGATACTTCTGCCCATCTTTTTTCATAGAGCCAATGTCAGAGCGTATGAGTTTATCCCTCAGACATTGGTTCTGTCTATATGAGAACAGCGGTGGCTCATTAAATTCTTTCACATGTGGTAAACATTTACCAAGCATCTTCCAATGTTTCCGTATTACTTTCGCAACCTCCCCACTCTCCTCACTAAAAGTTGAGACAAAAGGGACCCTCCTCAACTGTTCAGTGGGATTTTTTTCTGCCAAAATATCTGACCTAGCTAGTTGTGCTACTTTATCTTTCTGCTCCTTCAATAACTTCTTTGGATAACCTCTTGCAGAGAATTTAGCGACCATATCATTCAATGCCACTTCTTGATCTTCCTCTCTGTTTACTATCTTTTTTACTCTGGTCATTTGGCTAAATGGGATGGATTTTAAGGTATTCTCTGGGTGCTGGCTACTAAAATGTAGCAAATCATTCCTATCTGTCTCCTTTATATACAATTTAGTTATAAATTCATCATTCTGATAAAGAACCTGTACATCCAAAAACTGCAATGAGGATTTAGAATAAACTAACGTGAATTTTACCGTCTCATCAATCTCATTGAGATACCCATGGAACTGGTGTAAAGCATCTTCTGTTCCTGTCCATATGAGGAAGACATCATCTATGTATCTCCACCACGTGGCGACAAAGTCATAGTGGTGGGATACATAGATAAGGTCCTCCTCAATTACCCGCATAAATACATTTGCATAGGCTGGGGCCATACTGGCCCCCATTGCTGTACCTCTGCATTGTAGGAAATAATCATCTCCAAATAAAAAATAATTGTTCTTCAAAACTAGTTCCAGGAGGTCAAGCACCAAGCGACAAGCATCATCTGACATATTTGTTTCACTCAATTTTTTCTCTACAGCTGCCAACCCCCGTTCGTTATCTATAGACGTGTAAAGTGAAACCACGTCAAAGGACGCTAAAATCACTTCACCACTTACAGAGAGGGTTTTTAACTTACGTAAAAAATCTCCAGTATCTTTTATATATGAGTCAGCCTCTCTTGCCACAGGATTTAATACCTTATCCAGGAAAATTCCTATATTGGAAAGAATTGAATTCGTACCGGAGACTATCGGCCGACCCGGCGGGTCCACCAGAGACTTGTGGATCTTAGGGAGTACATATAGTACTGGCGTAGTTGGATACTCAATTGTCATAAAATCGAGGAGGTCCTGATCAATCAATCTCTTATTACATGCCTCTTTCAGGATCACCCCAATTTTACGTGCTACTTCAACGAAGTAAAAGAACGAAGGAAAAGAAGAGGAGGAAGGCGACACTACCGGCGGCAAAAAAGACAAGCGGGGAAAAGGGAAGCTACAGAGGAAGCCACCGTTGAAAACGTAAAAGAGGACTTGGTAGTAAACCTTTCAAGTAAGATACTGACAGAAATGCAGATATCTGTTTTGAATAAGGGATTGGGCTTTGGTCCAAATGCATTTACTGATTTTTTCCAATTATCACTAGACCTGCAAAGTTTTTTTAGATCATTAAAATTAAAGGAGTGGTTTAGTACCAAGGAGAGTAAATCTAAAATGGCGACTTGTGATTTTGATATGACATGTTTAGGTATAAAAAAGAAGAGTAATTTTATGCCTCCAGTTAGTTCTACAGTAATTGAGTCCTTTGCTGCAGCTGTCACTAGGGAAGTTGACTTACTGAAGGTTAAGAATAATGGAGGCTTTAGAAAGCCCAATATTAAAACTCAGGAAATGATAGCTCTTAATGACCTTGCCCATGACGACAGCATTATAATAAAGAAAGCAGATAAGGGAGGGGCAGTTGTCGTCATGGACAAGGTCAGGTATATTAAAGAGGTTAGGAGACAGTTGGGTGACCCGGGGGTCTACCAGAGGCTGGATAGGGATCCAAAATTTGAAGTAGCACGTAAAATTGGGGTGATCCTGAAAGAGGCATGTAATAAGAGATTGATTGATCAGGACCTCCTCGATTTTATGACAATTGAGTATCCAACTACGCCAGTACTATATGTACTCCCTAAGATCCACAAGTCTCTGGTGGACCCGCCGGGTCGGCCGATAGTCTCCGGTACGAATTCAATTCTTTCCAATATAGGAATTTTCCTGGATAAGGTATTAAATCCTGTGGCAAGAGAGGCTGACTCATATATAAAAGATACTGGAGATTTTTTACGTAAGTTAAAAACCCTCTCTGTAAGTGGTGAAGTGATTTTAGCGTCCTTTGACGTGGTTTCACTTTACACGTCTATAGATAACGAACGGGGGTTGGCAGCTGTAGAGAAAAAATTGAGTGAAACAAATATGTCAGATGATGCTTGTCGCTTGGTGCTTGACCTCCTGGAACTAGTTTTGAAGAACAATTATTTTTTATTTGGAGATGATTATTTCCTACAATGCAGAGGTACAGCAATGGGGGCCAGTATGGCCCCAGCCTATGCAAATGTATTTATGCGGGTAATTGAGGAGGACCTTATCTATGTATCCCACCACTATGACTTTGTCGCCACGTGGTGGAGATACATAGATGATGTCTTCCTCATATGGACAGGAACAGAAGATGCTTTACACCAGTTCCATGGGTATCTCAATGAGATTGATGAGACGGTAAAATTCACGTTAGTTTATTCTAAATCCTCATTGCAGTTTTTGGATGTACAGGTTCTTTATCAGAATGATGAATTTATAACTAAATTGTATATAAAGGAGACAGATAGGAATGATTTGCTACATTTTAGTAGCCAGCACCCAGAGAATACCTTAAAATCCATCCCATTTAGCCAAATGACCAGAGTAAAAAAGATAGTAAACAGAGAGGAAGATCAAGAAGTGGCATTGAATGATATGGTCGCTAAATTCTCTGCAAGAGGTTATCCAAAGAAGTTATTGAAGGAGCAGAAAGATAAAGTAGCACAACTAGCTAGGTCAGATATTTTGGCAGAAAAAAATCCCACTGAACAGTTGAGGAGGGTCCCTTTTGTCTCAACTTTTAGTGAGGAGAGTGGGGAGGTTGCGAAAGTAATACGGAAACATTGGAAGATGCTTGGTAAATGTTTACCACATGTGAAAGAATTTAATGAGCCACCGCTGTTCTCATATAGACGGAACCAATGTCTGAGGGATAAACTCATACGCTCTGACATTGGCTCTATGAAAAAAGATGGGCAGAAGTATCTGACGGGTACAAGAAGGTTGGGGTGTTACCCCTGCCTATCATGTATCAATTGCAAACTAATGAATAAGGGCTCACACTTTATGCATCCAACAACTGGGCAACGGTTTGAGATCAGGCATTTTTTGACTTGCTCGTCGGAATACGTAGTTTACCTCCTGGAGTGTCCTTGTGCTAAATGGTATGTCGGAGAGACGACGTGGGATTTTAAGACACGTATTGCTCATCATCGACATACCATTAAGAAAAAAAGGAAGGATCTACCTGTCCCGAAACATTTTATAGAAATGGGACATACAGAAAGAGATCTAAGGTTCCGTCTGATAGACACAATCCCAGCGCAAAGACGGGGAGGGGACCGACAGAAATTGTTATTGAAAAGAGAGATGGAATGGATCCATAAGCTTAATACATTGAGACCAAATGGCCTTAACGTCGATTATAAAATTCATAGCCTATTGTAAAATATAACCCCCCAGTGTACTGGAGTCTAATCCACTACTGGTAGTAATTGGATAAACACTATTTGATATACATTATCTTGAAAGTGTTTTGTTTTAAGTAATTTTCTTTTTTCTCTCTTGATTCTAGAGATTTGGACGGAGGAATCCATAAGCTGCAACTTGGAAGTGAATCATGCTGTTCCATTTGTAAAATTCTCTATTGTGATAGCCAATATCCCTTCTTGGAAATTCATCCCAGTCTTTCTAGTAATTAAAATATACTTTGTTCTAATTGAGTCCATTGCATGCGTGTTATTCTATTAGAGATATAGGGTTGGTCACCTAAACAGAAGGACAATTGTCTCTTTGTATGCTTTATAGCGTACTTAACTGTATAAAGCCCACCAGGGCGGTGACTGTATGTTGGTTTTCCTTATATATATCAAAGACATGCATGGATTATAATTAAATAATTTCCCCATTTTTATTGCCTAATGTTTACACTGATACCATGCAGGTGAAGTGATTTGGGTAATTTTAGGTATAATATAAGTTATAAGACATGAAAGGAATTGGTTCCAAGACTTATCCCCGTTTTTACTGCGTAATCGCAGTTATGATGCGCTTAAGATCCACTTATAATCAGGTGAAGACCTAATATTCAGTGCCGCGGAATTGTTATGATTCCAAGATGGCGCGTGATATCGCGATATCCTGAGATGGTGGTGCGCATGCGCGGGAAGTAAGATAGGAGTAGGAACTTCAGGCGCCGCACTGCGCAGCTGCAGTGGGTGTATCAAGGTTCCCATTATGCATTGCGGACACACGAGACTCACGGAGATTCACGGAGGAGGAGATTTGGTTTTTTTCGCAATGGGCATGCGCAGTGGAGCAGCATGGACGCCAGGATCGTAATGGCGGAATTCACAATGTACAGTTGTAATATGGAGTCCTCTGATTGCAAGATAAGTGTCAGCTGGGTCTTGATTATAATAATTAAGATATAATACTGTGTATTATCATGAATATGGAGTTTTACACCATGTATAAAGGGTTATAGCACTGTATGCACTATATTATACACTTGTTAGCACTATGTATACCTAATATCATACTTGGATATGTAATTTATGCACAACACTGTAATAATTGGATGATTGTGAGCCCCTGTGAAGGGAGCTATATATATGTGAGCACTGCATTTGTTTATCACTACTTGAGAAAGGCAAGAAGCCGAAACGTTGTAGTCCTAGGGCTAATAAACCCCATTTGGATCTTATGAAGGAAGTGCTGCCTTTCATTTATTCAACTAGATAGATAGATAGATAGATAGATAGATAGATAGATAGATAGATAGATAGACAGATAGCGTAGGTTAGGGTCTCATCAGAGCTAAGGTCACCTTGCCGCGGTTGATGGGCAAACATATATTGGCCAATATGTGTACCAAGCACCTTACTTTACAAAGATAAGTATTTTTTTTAATCCACAACTTGAGTTTTGTTTTATTTTTTCTCAAATACATGGTACATGTACATAGGTGTTTTTACTTCTATCCATATCTCTATATACACACATGATTAGCAGTGACTGTGTGCTGCTGTGAACTATTTAGTGTATAATGTTCAGTATTGCAGCTTTGCACCAGTTCAGACTAGTTCTTGTAGGAGGTGCTGTCTAGCTATTTGGTGTCTAGACAGAGGGATGGATAGATAGCATAAATCTATAGATAGACAGAGGGATGGTGTCACAAATTAGTCAGGTTCTGAGGTAAGAACTTGGCTCACCAAAAAGGTGGTGCACAAAAAAGATAAGTCCACTAATAGCTCAGAAAAATTTGGCACACACACAATTGAAAAAATGATTGATTGTGTTAGCAAAAATATTTTAGTTTGCCTTAGTATTCAGTTTGTTTTCCCAACGTTTCGACTCTCGTGAGTCTTTTTCAGGGGTAATACAAACAGTTGTTTACTACAAGTAAAGAAACAACAAAGACAATCAGAAAAGGGCATAATACAATCATAGTGCAACAAAAGACAGCGACCAAGCATATAACGTATAATTGAAAATATGAGGAATCCAGAAAACAGTGATAAAGAGCTGGAATCAAATGCCGCGCTGACCACAAGGATAAAAATAGAGTAAATCACCCACTCCGTTTATTTTGCCTACACGTGTTTCGTGGCACAAAGCCACTTCCTCAGGGCTGCATAGGTCAATTGCATAAAAGGCAACATAAATCCATTTTGGTCCAAAGAACTCTTACTGGACCGTGACAATAGACAATATTTGAACATAATAAAATGAATATACTCAAAGAGAAAATGATGTCATACATGTATCCATATATCGCTAGATGTATCGGAAAGAGATTGAGCAGTACCGTGTTAGCAGGTTGGATGGCATGAAAGCAGTGCTTTATTGACGCCTGATGAATACTTGCAGTAGCCTAGTGTATATAAGACACCAAGGAAAGGGTGAGTAAATAGAAAAGAGTAGCTGGACATTAGAGAGCGGCAGAAGAGAGACTGTAAAATTACCTCTAGTGATCAAATAAGGGAATACATCAGGGAAGGTCTACCCTGCGCTTAATCCTCTTTTATGGACATGCATGTGTTAGCTCTATAGAGAAAGGAAAAAAGACCACATAATAATGGGGGGAAAAAGGTTCTACTCATCTTATGGATATAGCAACAAGCACATACCAGTGTGAGCGTATCCTTCTCATGAGGGAATACCATGAAATTATGAACTGGCCCAACTGACCTAGGTAGGAGATAAAGTGGGGGATATAAGGTTGAGATCCCTGTGTCATATGTGAGTGTGAGGTCTAGAGACAGTGTACCTCTTGATTCCTTGTACTGCTGCCCCTATGGGATAAGACCCTGTAGGTGAACAATGCAATACACAAAAGATAAAAGCGCTCCCATTGAGAGTAACCCTTTCCCGAGGTGGTGTTAATGGGGGCCAAGCGTTATTGAAGAGTGAATGAGGGGGTTTTGCTCTCCACCTGTAAAATGACCAGCATAAATAAGTCAGCCGCATGGAGGCGCCTTCGCTCCGGGCATCGGCTCCTCTCTGACACAGCTCGCGCTGGCTTTCTAGCCCACTCCTGGATTGCTCCGATTGGATGGATCGCAGTCATGTGACTCACGAGTCACTGGTCACAGGGTCGGATATCACAGCAGGTCCTATCAGTTCAGAGCTGCTTTGCTGGGAATATCTGTGCCTCCCTGCAGCTTCCAGTAACATCACACCCAGGATGGGTGGTTTATACAAGATTAAACCCCCCGTCACACTAAGCGAGATCGCTAATGAGATCGCTGCTGAGTCACAAGTTTTGTGAAGCAACAGTGACCTCGCCAGCAATTTCGCTATGTGTGACACTTAGCAGCGATCAGGCCCCTGCTGTGAGATCGCTGATCGTTACAAACCGTTATGGACCAACTTTTGATCGTCGCGCTCCTGCTGAGCAGCGTGCATCGCTGTCTTTGACAGGGGCAACGACCATTGTTCTCAATACTACGCCCGAGAGTGACAGGGTCCCAACAACCTCTGTATGGTTCCGTATCGTTGCTGCGTCACTGGTGAGATCTGACTGTTTGACATCTCACCAGCGACCACGTAGTGACACTCCAGCGATCCCTACCAGGTCGTATCGCTGTCGGGATCACTGATGTGTCGCCAAGTGTGACGGGGCCTTAAGGAAAGAAAAGATCAGGGCCGGCCTTAGCCTGAAAGGTGCCCTGTGCAATACTGCCCTTTAGTGCCCCCTTCCCCATGATTTGCTTACCCAGTTTCCCAGGCATGTTGTTGTTGGCGTGTTGTTTTTATAAAAAAAAATGTTTGTGGTGTTTATCATATGGAATATACAATGTGACAGCTATATGGTTTCTTTATAATAACCTACCAGATAGGCCAGACATTTGCTAAAGGAAAACAACCCCTTTAATGTCAACTACTTATACAATCCCTACTTATTCCTCTAGTTTGTCCCTGCAAAAAAAAATAAGCCTATACTCACCTCTGATGTGGCCACAGTTCAAGAGATGTCAGAAGTTGCATTACCATCGCAGACTTACATGAGCCCTTGTTCCTGCCCTCGGACATGTGACAAGGATGTGAGCTCTTTGCTGAATTCCTGCTCAACTGTCTGAAGGCAGGGTGAAGGAAACCGTCACTGATTGGTCACAGGGCCTGTGTGCCATTACAAAGTAATTTAAGCTCTGGGAACGCAACTTCTGGCATTACTGGAATCATGGCCTCACCGGTGGTGAGTATAGGCTTATTTATTGTTCCGGGGCAAACAAAGGGAATGAGAACAGGTTGTACAATTGTTGGATAACCAATTTCAAGATTGGAGTGGGGCATCATTTTATTACAAAGGGTGTATGAGATTATACTTCAAAGAGGTGCCATTTTACAACAATGGGTTCATGTGAATAAACTAATATGTATGTGATTCATATACACAACACCCCTTGCATTAAAATGATACCCTCAACTCGAGGAAAATATTACCGTATATACTCGTGCATAAGCCGACCCGTGTATAAGCCGACCCCCCTACTTTTGCCCCCAAAAACTGGGAAAACTTATTGACTCGTGTATAAGCCGAGGGTGGACTCCAGCACAGGTATACAACCCCCAGCAGTGAGGTATACAGCAGCCTCCCCAGTGGTAGTATACAGCAGCAGCCCCAGTGGTATATACAGCAGCAGCCCCAGTGGTAGTATACAGCAGCCCCAGAGGTATATACAGCCCCAGAGGTATATGCATCCCCAGAGGTATATGCAGCCCCAGAGGTATATGCAGCCCCAGAGGTATATGCAGCCCTAGAGGTATATGCAGCCCCAGAGGTATATGCAGCCCCATATGCAGCCCCAGAGGTATATACAGCCCCAGAGGTATATGCAGCCCCAGAGGTATATGCAGCCCCATATGCAGCCCCAAAGGTATATACAGCCCCAGAGGTATATGCAGCCCCAGAGGTATATGCAGCCCCATATGCAGCCCCAGGAGGTATATGTAGCCCCATATGCAGCCCCAGGAGGTATATGCAGCCGGAGGTATATCACCAGGAGGTATATGCAGCCCCAGAGGTATATACAGCCCCCCCATCTATATACAGGACCCCCGCCGCAAATCTGTAAAGGAAGAGATTAGTATACTTATCCCTCCGCTGTCCCGCCGCCGCCATCACGCTCCTCCATCTTCATCCAGCGTCTTCCGTCTTATTTCGGCTTCCTCCTCACTCGCGCAGACCATCGGAGGAAGCCGGAAGAAGACGGAAGACGCTGGATGAAGATGGAGGAGCGTGATGGCGGCGGCGGGACAGCGGCAGCGGGACAGCGGAGGGATAAGTATACTAATCTCTTCCTTTACAGGATTGCGGCAGGGGGCTCCTGTATATAGATGGGGGGCACTGTATACATTGTATACAGTATACAGTGACTCGCGTATAAGCCGAGGGGGGGACTTTTCAGCCCAATTTTTGGGCTGAAAAACTCGGCTTATACGCGAGTATATACGGTACTTTGATGGTAACAATAGCACAGATTTTTTTATTTAAAAAAAAACAAAACCTCTAGGGGCCTTTGCCCTTGATCAGGATCAGTAGTGTTCTGGCTACTGTGTATTTTTACTGCATCCAAAACGCTGCATTGTACAGTACAAACACAGTGAATAGGATTAATGAATCTGATGTCTACTGTGCTTCTATTTTATGCAGTGTAAACTGACATGCCTCTCCAGCTTCCTGAGCTATAGCATGTCAATTTATGATTGCAGAGAAGCTAGTATTCTGAACAGGAGAACATAGCAAGAAGATGCAGTGCCAAGAACCTTCATCATGACACGGACGCTACGCTCTCCCACTTAGAGCACCAGCATCTCCACAGGAATAAATTGATATGCTGTGTCTCTGGAAACCCCGCCGCAGGTCAGTTTGTGCTGCATAAAGTAGAAGCACAGTGGATATGGGGTTAATTAATCCCACCCACTGTGCTTGTACTGTACAATGCAGCAGTTTGGACTTAGCGAAAATACGCTGCAACACTACTACTCCTAATTGTGGCCATGTACGCTATGTTCCTACGATCAGTGTGTGTGCATCCATAATGCTATGTTGTTCAGTACAAGCACAGTGGATGGGATTAATTAACCCCATTTGCACTGTACTTCTTTCCTCCTCAGCATTAACTGACATGCTGGGCAGTTTTCACCACGTCTATTTTTCGCTACTGAGTTAGAGGCGATCTCACTGGGTGAATACAGGGAAAAGCTGCTGTGCCCCAAAACGATGACTGTCGGGATGGGTATCTGTGTTCACCAGTGGAGATCACTGGCTTCTTCACAGGATGCAGTGTCTTCGGATCATGGGAACATACTCTTAGGGTACCTTTACACGCCGCTACGACAGGATGGATACAACACGCTACAGGCTACAAATGTAGCTTGTAGCGTCAATATAGCCCGTAGTAGCGGCGTGTGAAGACGGTAGGAGGCAGCCGGCAACAGATACATCTGTTTCCGAGCACTGCTCGAAAACAGATGGCTACAAAGCCGATTGTAGCGAGCTGTATCGGCGTGTAAAGACGGAGCAGAAGGGATGTCTACACACCAGGCTAAGTACCTGGTATGTAGCTGGGCGTGACACAGGCTCCGGGATACCGCGCCCCTTCAGCGATCATTGGAGGAAGCTCCTGCGTTATGATTGGTAGTCGCTGCATAGGGCGGCATATTTAAGGAGCTGACCAGTCACACCACACAATTGCTCGAGCGTCATGTATTAATCAGCCTCCTGCGATGCCTGCCCAATCATGATGTTATTGCTTTGTCCTATCAGCGTACGGACTCTCGTAATCCACAATTGTGCACGCCTATGTGTTGTCCCTGCTGCACCAGGTCCCCCATATTAGCTTGTTGTAGCGTGTGTAAATGAGGTAAGGTACGCTACAGATGGCTACTTGAGACACCCGGCGATGTAGCTAGCTATAGATGTAACGTAGGTAGCGCACCTTGTGGCGGCGTGTAAAGGTGTTGCGTTTACCGTTTGTAACCGTTGAGCATGCTCGTGCACGTGAAGTAGCGGTTGTATCCATCCTGTCGTAGCGGCGTGTAAGGTACCCTTAGGGCCTGTTCTCACAATCAGTATTAGCAGCATTTTGGATGCAGTGTACTTTTGCTATGTCCAAAACCCTGCGTAATTACTGCAAAACACATGTGTCTCATCAACAAGAATGACGCTGCGTCCAGGACACAACATCTCATGATCGTGGCACGGCTCTAAGAGTAACTTAACCTTAAACTTGCACATAACAGTACCCACAATAAGCCCGCTGCCACCTCTGCTCTATGTATCCCTATAGCAATGGCTACCTGCAATAAACTACATCTACGGTCACAGAGGGGGCATGATCTCCTCTCTGGTGTTGAGGTCTGGCAGTGTGTGAGATGAGGTGTATCCGCAGAGAGGTCCGACCGGCACTTAAAAGCAGCCCTGGCACACAAACTCTGCCAGCCAACAATTAACATCATCCCCTTCTCCAACACACTCATCCCAGTGAAATTGTAGCATACTAGGGTTGGCTGCCATATTTGGTCCTTCCTTCCCCCCACCCTGTTTACTACTCCCTTAACCAGGTACGGTAAAAAACAGTGTGGCACCCCATGGGTTAATATGCCACAGTAAGATCACATGGGTTTCCTCCCAACAACACACTGACTTACACTAGCACCTCTGGGCCAGGAGGGGGAGCACAACCTGTTCTCTTAAATACTCCAGGTCCACAGGAAGTAGCTCAGAACAGCAGAGAACAGTGCAGCACGGAGCAGTGCTGTGAAGAGCAGAGTTAGCTCAGTACAGGCCTAGTGAGTGTCTGAGGAAAGGAGCACTGAAAGACAGAGGAACACGTCTGGAGCTGGAGTGATACCTCCACTCGCCCCAGAAGAGCGCACAGAACGGACACCGGATCCGGCACAGTGTCTGGCACCCACAGCACAGTGAATCCAGGAGTAGTGGGGTCTCTAGACAGCCACAGTACCAGTGCAAAGCAACACGGCGGGGTCAGCAAAGCACAGAGGACTCAAGTTGCCTAGCCAAGTGGTACCAGCAGAACAGAGAGAGAGTGAGACAGTCCCAGCAGCTCAGCTAGACGCAGCAGCCAGGACACACACACACAGCGCAGCACGAGGAAGCTGATGACCCGGACAGGGTGGGAGGAAAACCCGGCCCCTACAGACTCCGTGGACAATCTGCACGAACACCGCAGTAAAGCTTTGCAAACTACAAAACGTGAGTGTGTGTTCCTTAACTCGTCTCCACTATTCACCACCATTATAGACTTTACCAACACTGCCCGAGAAACTAAGTTCTGCCCACTGAAACTATTCCATCTCAGCTGCTACTACATCACCCCCGGAGGTTCTGCAGCAGCGGCGGCCCCATCACTGGCCGCACATAGTGGGTGGCGTCACGATAGACTATTCTCCCCTGTAAATACACCCTTTTATTTGCCAGGGCCCGGGACACGGTCCGGACCAGGACCACCCGTGACTTCCCCAATAGCAGACACGGTCCGGTACCGAGTACTCTCGTCCCAGTGGGCTCGACAACAGCAATGAAAATGTACATTATATTGGGTAGCAGTACATTTTCATGACCTCATATTTGTTGTCATTGCTCCCACAAGATCTGTGTCAGGAGCCGAGGTGTATTAGTTAGGGCTCATGCAGAGATCTAATTTTCTCACGTACGAGAAAACCAGATTTTGATCCTAGTTTGATTTGAACTACATCAGTTTTTCTTATACGTGGAGAAAAAAAATTCTTCGTCTCCATTCTGTCTGTCCATGAAAATCAGACCGCACTCAAATGTCATCAAAATGAGGTCAACACAATACAATACAGTATAGAAGATTTGCATTGCATTATTAAGTAAGCATAGCGATGTGATCCTCAGCCTGACTGCGTGCTTAGAGGGTTTATCCCTTTTCAACAAATGTGGGTCCCCATTTACAGATAATTAAAACAACAAAAAACCTATTCTCCTCGGGGGCAGCGCTGAATCTCTGCCGCTGTTTCCGGCATTTGGTATTGGTTGAGGTGCTGACATCATCAGTACGGCAGCCAATCGGTGAGCTCAGTGGCTCTGAGAGGGTGTTTTCTACATCTGCAGAGCCAGAGAGCTCACCGATTGCTGCACTGATGGTGTGAGGTCAGCACCTCAGCCAATGCCGGACACTAGAAACAGCAGTGGAGACATAGCACTAAATGTACCAAAATTTACTGAAATTGAAAAACAATCCCTTTAAGTGATGAACTTCATCCCCTACAAAAGTGATCTACTATAATAGCTGTTATGAGAAACTGTGGATGAACAGTGTCAGTCTGGCCCCTTGTCATATGCGTTACCCACTGCATACCACAACACTGTTCAGTTCTGTCATTTCATTCTGAGATCCCAACCCAACAATGATACAGACTGCAGGGCAGGAGGATCAGCACTGACTGATCAGAGAATGATTTATCTCATCAACCTTTTAGGGTCTGAGTCATTCACATGATTTTGACTGTAGACTCTTGTGCGCTTCTTAAAATTTTAGCCATCCTGATACTATTCAGCTTCCTCGCCAGTTGTTTGTTTGGTCCTTGGGAGCTGCCACGTGCAGGGAACAAGACAGTGTAGGGCTGCATGGAGAGTGAGGCGGCCCTGCAGCGAGCCCTGCTCTGCACAGCATTTACAGCAGATGACAAGAGCTGCAAAGAGCAGGACTCACTACTACATAGCTCAATTACACAGGTATCATGTACACCAGCAGCCAGGCAGCCCATAATGTGTCTTATCATACCGGCCAGTGGACACTTACAGGTTGCAGCCAGCACCACCGCTCCCTCCGTGCGTCTCTGTCAGTTCCAGCAGCCCTCCAGGATCCCCTGGGACCTCTCATGCAGGTCCCACACACTGTGAGCTTCTATTCCTGGTGCACACTTCCTCCACACAGCGCTATGTCACTTCCAGTTTAGAAAAAGAGCAGTGCTACACACAAGATAAACGTGCTCATTCCATTTATTGCATCTCTCTGTCACCAAAATCTCGCGTCATTGATTGGTCGCCGAGTGGCCACGCCCCCCAGCCATGGCCCCCACCCGATTGGCTGTCCCCGCTGTCACTCACTACACCCAGCCCTCTATTCTTTTTACTATCAAATGGGAAGAGTTGTGTGTTTGGGGAAGGAGATGAGGAGCAGAGAGGAGAACGGGGCACCTGCCTGCTCCACTGCCGGGGCCATAGCACTGGGATGGAGCGCACACAAACTCCTGAGGATCTGGGATCACCTGGAACAAGCTCCAAGTACTGACAGATCCTGGGATCTCCCTCCAGGGCAAGTGGGTGTAAGGTGCAGCATTTCCGGAGGAGCATGATCGGGAACATTGGCTCCCAGGATCCCGCAACCCTGCTATAATCTCTGCTCCAAGGACCCCTGCTGTGATCTATGTGATCTATGCTCACCGAATCCCTGTGATCTCTGCCTCTCCAGCACATACCTGTGAACCACACTGACACTGCCGCACACTGACACCACTGAACACTAACACTGCCGCACACAGACACAGCCGCACACTGACACCGCCGCACACTGACACCGCAGCACACTCACACTGATGCACACTGACACCGTCGTACACTGACACCGCTGCACACTGTCACCGCTGAACACCAACACTGCTGCACACTAACAACTCTGAACACAGTCACCGCTGAACACTGACACCGCTGAACACTGACACCGCTGAACACCGACACTGCTGCACACAGACGCCGCTGCACACAGACACCTCCGCACACAGACACCGCCACTCACAGACACCACTGAACACCAACACCGCCGCACACAGACACCACTGCACACAAACACCACTGAACACCAACACCGCCGCACACAGACACCACTGCACACCGCCACCCACCGACACCGCCTCACACAGACACCGCTGCACACCGACACCACCGCACACCGACACTGCCGCACACTGACACTGCTGCACACTGACACTGCTGCACCCTGACACCGCCGCACACTGACACCGCTGCACACTGACACACGCTGAACACCGAAACTGCTGCACCACTAACAACACTGAAAACTGACACGCTGAACACTGACACCGCTGAACACTGACACCGCTGAACACTGACACTGCTACACACAGACACTGCCGCACACAGACACCACCACACACAGACACTGCCGCACACAGACACCACTGAACACCAACACCACCGCACACAGACACCACTGCACGCAGACACCATTGAACACCAACACCACCGCACACAGACACCACTGAACACCACACCGCTGCACACCACCACCGCCACATACCGCCACCGCCGCACACTGACACTGCCTCACACAGACACTGCCGCACACTGACACCGCCGCACACTGACAACCGCCGCACACTGACACCACTGAACTCAAACACGCTGTACAGACCACACTCAACTGACACACCACACCACTAACACCGACACTGCTGCACACCAAAACCGCCGCACTGACACTACTGAACACTGGCACTGCTGTAGGTATCTATTATATAATTGTAACTGACTTCCGTCGGAGCGGCGCAACTTCGGTGGCTTGGTTAGCGAGTCCAGGGTGCGTAGCGGCCACGGCGACTCCCGAAGCAATGCCCGCAAAGCGGGCATTGCGAGTCGTTGCAGCCTCGCGAAGCAATGCCCGCGAAGCAGGCATTGCGAGTCGCTGCCACCCACCGCTAACCAAGCCACCGCTGCCACCCACCGCCTCGCTGCCACCCACCGCTAACCAAGCCACCGCTGCCACCCACCGCTAACCAAGCCACAAAAGCTATAGTATACTACAGTCCCATGCCCATACGCCTGTCCGCCCCTAAACCTAAGCGCCAACGACTCGCAATGTCCGCTGGCGCTTAAGGGCCGACACGCGTATGCCCATGGGACTGTAGTATACCATCGCGCTGTACACTACAGCGCCATGCTCTAAAACACCCCTACCCCCTGCCGCCCTAACCCACTACCCCGCCGCAGCCACCCTCTGCCGCAAGCCCCTACCCCCTGCCGCCCTAACCCACTACCCCGCCGCAGCCACTACCCGCCCCCTGCCGCCCTAACCCGAACCCCCTACCCCCTGCCGCCCTAAGCCACTACCCCGCCGCACCCACTACCCTCTGCCGCAAGCCCCTACCCCCTGCCGCCCTAACCCACTACCCCGCCGCAGCCACCCCGACGCGAAGCCCCTACCCCCCTAAGCCATACTCGCCGCAGCCACTACCCTCTGCCGCAAGCCCTACCCCCTGCCGCCCTAACCTACCCGCCGACGAAGCCACTACCCGCCGCAGCCACTACCTCTGCCGCAAGCCCTACCCCCTAAGCCGCACCTAACCCCCTACCAACCCTGCCCCTAAGCCCTATCCCCTAAGCCCGCCGCCTCCTAACCCTGCCACCCACCGCTAACCAAGCCACCGCTGCACCCACCGCCTCGCTGCCAGCCCAACCGCTAACCAAGCCACCGCTGCCACCACCGCTAACCAGCCACAAAAGCGCATACGACTGTAGTGACACCGCTATGTATACTACAGTCCCATGCCATACGCCTGTCGCCCTAACCTAAGCGCCATGCTCGCAATGTCGCTGGCGCTAAGGCCGACACGCGTATGCCAGGCTGTAGTATCCATCGCGCTGTACACTACAGCGCCATGCTCTAAACACCCTACCCCTGCCGCCCTAAGCCACTACCCCCGCCCCCCACCCTCTGCCGCAAGCCCATACCCCCTGCCGCCCTAACCCACTACCCCGCCGCACCCACTACCCTCTGCCGCAAGCCCCTACCCCCTGCCGCCCTAACCCACTACCCCGCCGCACCCACTACCCTCTGCCGCAAGCCCTACCCCCTGCCGCCCTAACCCACTACCCCGCCGCAGCCACCCTCTGCCGCAAGCCCCTACCCCCTGCCGCCCTAACCCACTACCCCGCCGCAGCCACTACCCAGCCGCTGCCGCCCTAACCCACTACCCCGCCCCTGCCGCCCTACCCCGACCCCCTGCCGCCAGCCCAAAGAAGCCACTACCCCGCCGCACCCACTACCCTCTGCCGCAAGCCCCTACCCCCTGCCGCCCTAACCCACTACCACCGCCGCCAGCCACTACCCCGACGCCGAAGCCCCTACCCCCCTAAGCCACTACTCCGCCGCACACTACCCTGCCGCAAGCCCCTAACCCCCTGCCGCCCTAACCTACCCCCCGACGAAGCCACTACCCCGCCGCAGCCACTACCTCTGCCGCAAGCCCCTACCCCCTAAGCCGCACCTAACCCCCTACCAACCCCTGCCCCCTAAGCCCCTATCCCCTAAGCCCCGCCGCCTCCTAAGCTCCCGCCGCTAACACCTAAGGCCCTACACCCGAAGCCCCCGCCGTCCCCTAAACCTAACGCCCCCGTCGATCACTTACATGCCTTCTTAGTCATCTGATCGTCCGTCCGATCCACAATCCCTTCGTCCGGCCAGCAGTCCTCTTCCTCCACTCTTCTCTCTTCTTTCCGCCATCTCCGTCTCTTCGTCCGGCCCCCGGGGTCTTCTGTCTTCTTTCCGCCAACTTCCATCTCCGACGTCCTCTTCACTTCTCATTAAGATACAATGGACGCAAAATCCGCCATTGTATCTCAATGAGATGTGAGCTGCTCTTCTGATTGGTCGCTCTCTAATGCCCTCAGCCAATCAGAAGAGCAGCTCAGATCCCATTTAAATACATTAGCGGTGGGTCGCCGATTTTATGGCCGGCCACCTGGTTCTATTTGTCGGCCCTAAAATCGCGGACACACCGCTAATGCATGTCTATGGGCAGTCCGCCCCATTTCGGATTGAACGCAGACCAATCAGAATTCGAGCTCACTGCCCATACACATGCATTAGCGGTGTGTCCGCGATTTTAGGGCCGACAAATAGAACCAGGTCGGCGCCCATAAAATCGCCGACACACCGCTAATGTATTTCAATGCGAACAAATTAATTTAATCATAAAAAAAATAATTAAAAAATAATAAAAAAATACATTAAAAATAAACGGACCTGAAAGAGAACTGGCTCTCAGCCTAAATAATAAATTTAATAATAAAAAAAATAATTAAAAAATAATTAAAAAAATAATAAAAAAATATTTCAAAAATAATAAAAATTCAATAAAAATAATAATAATAAAAAAAAATATATGATAATTATATCAGCCCTTTCAGCGGACCTGAAAGAGAACTGGATCTCAGCCTAAATAATAAATAATAATAAAAAAATAATTAAAAAATAATGAAAATATAATAAAAAATACATTAAAAATAAACGGACCTGAAAGAGAACTGGGTCTCAGCCTAAATAATAAATTTAATAATAAAAAAAATAATTAAAAAATAATTAAAAAATAATAAAAAAAATAATTTAAAAATCATAAATAATTCAATAAAAATAATAATAAAAAAATTAAATATATGCTAATTATATCAGCCCTTCCAGCGGACCTGAAAGAGAACTGGGTCTCAGCCTAAATAATAAATTTAATAATAAAAAAAATAATTAAAAAATAATTAAAAAATAATAAAAAA
>JARQOC010000007.1:46669972-46852867 GCA_033576535.1 Allobates femoralis
TTTTTTATTGGCAGCTGGCACTAAGCCCGAGATTCATAATGTCGGGCCAATGTTGGACCCGGCCATTAGGAATCTCTAGTAAATAGTAAAAAAAATACGCCACACAGAGAAAAATCTTTTTATTAAAAAAAAAAAAACACAAACAATATTCTATTTTATTCTATCGCCTCCGACGTAGTCCAAAACGATTGTCCCACGACACTCGATCGCCTCTGCTACATCTAGAGACTGCAGCAAGGGATCAAGTGTCCTCTTCCTACTGTCTCCTCGGTTACACTGATTGTGCACTGTATGGCAGTGATCTGTCATACAGTGCACCATGACTCTGACCCCAGAGACTACAACAAGAGGACACTTGATCCCTTGTTGTAGTCTCTGGGGTCAGAGTCATGGTGCACTGTATGGCAATAATCTGACATACTGTGCATCATGACTGTGACCCCAGAGACTACAACAAAGGATCAAGTGTCCACTTGTAGTGTCTGGGGTCAGAGTCATGGTGTACGGTACAGTAGATCATTGCCACACAGTGCACCATGACTGACCCCAGTGACTGCAACAAGTGGACACTTGATCCCTTATTGTAGTCTCTGGGGTCAGAGTCATGGTGCACGGTACGGCAGATCATTGCCATACAGTGCACCATGACTGACCCCAGTGACTGCAACAAGTGGACACTTGATCCCGTGTTGTAGTCTTTGGGGTCCGAGTCATGGTGCACTGTATGGCAATGATCTGCCATACCGTGCACCATGACTCTGACCCATCCATCCATCAATCCATCATCCATCCATCAATCATCCATACATCACCCATCCATCCGTCACCCATCCATCCGTCACCCATCCATCCATCATCCATCCATCACCCATCCATCCATCCGTCCATGCATCCATCCATCCATCATCCATCCATTCATCCATCACCCATCCATCAATCATCTATCCATCCCTCATCAATACATCCATCCATCCATCCTCTATCCATCCATGGGGGCAGCACGGGGGGAGGATGGTGGAGGGGAGGAGGAAGAGGGACAGGACCGGAGCAGGAAGGAGACAGGGGGTGATCAGGGACAGGGGCAAGCAGGGGACCGGAGCGGGAGCAGGAAGATGACATGGGGGAGGAATTAGGAGGAAGGGGGGGGGAGGAGATCAGGAATGGGAGGAAGGAACAGGGAGCTGGAGTAGGGGGGAGATCAGGAACGGTGGCGGCGGCGGCGTGCAGCGGGTGCAGGGCGGCTATGGAGCGGCTCTGATGGGGGTGATCCTCCCATCAGATCGCTTCCATTTGAAGTGGAGGGGGCGCCCCCCTCCTTCATCTCTGATAAAAGCGATTTGATGAGAGGATCACTCCCATCAGAGTTGCTCCACAGCCCCTTCCATAGGAGGCAGTGGATCACGGTGATTAACTGTTCAAACAGCCAGTCACAGTCATTCTGGGTGCGGGGTGGGGATTCCACCCCCCCTGACCTCGAGCCCCAGTGTTCAGTGATAAGGATCACTGAACATCGGGGCCCGATGGCTGTTACCGCGGCAACGGAGCTGCGGTAATTGCCATGACGTTGTACAATGTCAAAGGTCGGCAAGGCACCGACTTTCATGACGTTGTACAACGTCAAAGGTCGGGAAGGGGTTAATAATATCAGAACAGTGGGGGAACAGGCTGATGGGAATCAGGGACATTTGCAAGAGCAGACACCAAAACGTCTCGTCACTGTAACTGCCCCAGTTGAAGGTAAAGTGGGTGTGGAATGTACTGATTCCACAAAATGAGCTGTGTAGTTCAGGACCCCCAAGTGGCAGTATGTACCCTGTCACCATCGATTGACATGTAGGGATCCCTAAGGGTACCTTTACACGCCGCTACAACAGGCTGGATACAACCAGCTACACGCTACAAATGTATCTTGCATCGGCAATATAGCCCGTAGTAGCGGCGTGTGAAGACGGTAGGAGACAGCCGGCAGCAGATACATCTGTTTCCGAGCACTGCCCTGAAACAGATGGCTACACAGGCGATTGTAGCGAGCTGTATCTGCGTGTAAAGAAGGAACCGAAGGGATGTCTATACACCAGGCTATGTACCTGGTCTGTAGCTGGGGCGTGACACAGGCTCCGGGTTACCGCGCCCCATCAGCGATCATTGGAGGAAGCTCCTGCATGACGATTGGTAGTCGCTGCATAGGGAGGCATATTTAAGGAGCTGACCAGTCACACTACACAATTGCTCGGGCGTCATGTATTAAACAGCCTCCTGCGATGCCTGCCCAATCATGATGTTCCTGCTTTGTCCTATCAGCGTACGGACGTCTCGTAATCCACAATTGTGGCACGCCTATGTGCTGTCCCTGATGCACCAGGTCCGCCCATATTAGCTTGTTGTAGTGGTGTGTAAATGAGGTAAGGTAAGCTACAGATGGCTACTTGAGACACCCGGCGATGTATCTAGCTATAGATGTAGCGTAGCGTAGCACACCTTGTGGCGGCGTGTAAAGGTGGTGCGTTTACCGTTTGTAACCGTTTGTGCGTGCTCGTACACGTGAAGTAGCTGGTTGTATCCAGCCTGTTGTAGCGGCGTGTAAAGGTACCCTAAAGAGCTGTTGCCAGTATGTCCTGTCATACTGGATTCTTCAGGGAGACCACACAAATAAAAGCCAGAATTGAAGATCAGGACACACAAATTATGTTTGATACTGGTGCGGAGATATCCATTACCAATATCAAACAGCTCTCAATGTGTAGTGATCAGATTTGATCACCAAGAAGGGGGGGGTGAAGGCAGACAGAATTGAAGAAGTGATCATCCAGATCATCCAGATTGGCAAACACTTAACCCTTAGTTAGGTACCCAATGTGGCATTACCCTGGTAACATCATGGGTTCTGATGTACTGATGATCACCAGACACCAGCAGCAGCTCACCTGCAGAGCCACACAAGTTCATTCTTAATAGGCTAGGAATTCACTCCATATAAACCACTGCAGAGCAGTTCAGAGACTGCAAAGCGGTCTACACGTGACACCAGTATACAGCAAGATCCCACATACAACCCCCAGTATACAGTAGGAGGCCGCACACAGCCCCCAGTATACAGTAGGAGGCCGCACACATCCCTCAGCATACAGTAGGAGGCCGCACACAGACTCCAGTATACATCAAGATCCTGCATACAGCCCCCAGTATACAGTAAGAGGCCACACACAGCCTCCAGTATACATCAAGATCCTGCATACAGCCCCCAGTATACAGTAAGAGGTCGCACACAGCCTCCAGTATACATCAAGATCCTGCATACAGCCCCCAGTATACAGTAAGAGGCTGCACACAGCCTCCAGTATACATCAAGATCCTGCATACAGCCCCCAGTATACAGTAAGAGGCCGCACACAGCCTCCAGTATACATCAAGATCCTGCATACAGCCCCCAGTATACAGTAAGAGGTCGTACACAGCCTCCAGTATACAGTAGGAGGCCGTACACAGCCCCAGGTATAGAGTAGGAGTCCGCACACAGCCCCCAGTATACAGTAGGTGGCCGCACACAGCCCTCAGTATACAGTAAATATTAATATTTTGTTCCAACAACCAAACCTCTAACATATATACATGCCAGCCTCTCGATTGCATGTATATATGTTAGAGGTTGCAATACCAAGACAGATTATTAAACTTGGGGTTATTTAGCTTGGAAAAACGAAGGCTGAGGGGTGATCTTATAATAATGTATAAATATATGAGGGGGCAGTACAGAGACCTTTCTAATGATCTCTTTACTCTTAGGCCTGAGACTGGGACAAGGGGGCATCCTCTACGTCTGGAGGAAAGAAGGTTTAATCATAATCACAGACGCGGATTCTTTACTGTAAGAGCAGTGAGACTATGGAACTCTCTGCCACATGCTGTTGTAATGAGTGACTCACTACTAACATTTAAGAAGGGCCTGGATGCCTTTCTTGAAAACTATAATATTACCAGTTATATATACTAGATTCTTTGATAGGGCGTTGATCCAGGGAATTAGTCTGATTGCCGTATCTGGAGTCAGGAAGGAATTTTTTTCCCCAATGTGGAGTTAAGTGTTGCCACATGGGTTTTTTTTTTCCTTCCTCTGGATCAACATGTTAGGCTATGGGTTGAACTAGATGGACTTAAAGTCTTCCTTCAACCTTAAAAACTATGTTACTATGTTACTATGACTCATACAGCTCTATATTGGACAGTTTATATCAGGACTAGGTAAGACACACTCTAATTCAGGGGTCTCAAACTCCAGGCCTCGAGGGCCGCACACAGTCCAGGTTTTCAGGATCACCTTAGAATTTGACAGTTGGTCATTTGAATACCAACTGTCAAATGCTATGGAAAACATGAAAACCTGCACTGTGTGCGGCCCTCGAGGCCTGGAGTTTGAGACCCCTGCTCTAATTACACATTAAAATAAGTGGAGCCCACTCAGGAGTTTAAAGTTTCAAAGAATTTTACACTTTATTATTTATAAAAGACACATACACATAATTACAATAAAAAAAGGATGTTAGGTGTGGAATGTAAGGTTGGTACCATGCTCAGGTTGTAACATCTGGGTATAAAGTGGAATCAGATTGTAAACATCACATATAATGCACCAGCCCACACTTGGCTACAGGGAATTGTCAACAATCACATAGAAGTGTGCAATCACTCCTCACAATGACTCACCCATATGTCCAAGGTGGCTGCCTGCCAGACTCACACCATGCCCAGGTGTCCTGATCTGTGGTAACCCCCACCCCAACATACGTTTCACAACGCTTTGTCAAGGGGTGTGCTCATAAAATGAAGGAAACCGCTTAAATATCCTTGTCACAGGGGCCTTCTCGGGTATCCCACAATCAACAGAGCAAATAATAATCATAAATATATATATATAAAATATAATTTTGTTATAATTATTATTTATATATAATAATAACAATATTTATTCATTTATATAGCGCTATTAATTCCATAGCACTTCACATACATCAGTCATGCTGTCTGTCTTGGAGCTCACAATCTAAACATTCTATCATCCATTATCTTTTTAACGATTTCTCTTTATTTTTTTTAATAATAAAAATAAAGGTTAATAATTATAAAAAAAATATATTTTTATAGTTATTATTAACTATATTATTATTGGGGGTTGCCTGTAAACCTTAAACTATTAAACTGTTCTTACCTCCAGCAACAATGACTCAATATTAATCTGGAAATCGATTCGATATTCAGGGAAATCCCATACTATTCTATGGTTCACATACGGCTTGATCAGTTGAAATATCATCTTGTAGCAAAAGCTAAATATCCCATCTGGTGGAAGAAGCTGACAAGGCGTCTTATTCCTAAGAATATCCCATATTCTTTCTTTCCTCCACGTTAGGGTTTCAGAAGTATCCATGGTGAATACCCTCAATGCACTGCAGAGCAGTGTTCACCATGAGAGTCAACTGAAGAATGACTAGAACCCTGCTGGGTCCGGCCTTTTATAGCCTCTGATCTGTGATGTCATAATGGGCATTCCCTGCCGATGATGTCACAGTGCGGAACCTTGGGGTTCTATACTCACATTAACATTTCCATAGAGCTATATGTTGTTGTTTTTTATCCATCAATATAGACATGTTTTTTTTTTAACCCCTTCACCCCCGGGCCTATTTTGACCCTAATAACCAGGCCATTTTTGTCAATTCTAACCAGTGTCCCTTTATGAGCTTATATCTCTGGAACGCTTCAACGGATCCTAGCGATTCTGAGATTGTTTTTTTCGTGACATATTGGGCTTCATGTTAGTATTAAATTTAGGTCGATAATTTTTGCGATTATCAAATCAAACATTTGGCAAAAACTTTGAAAATTTTGCAATTTTCAAATTATTAATTTTTATTCTGCTAAACCAGAGAGTTATGTGACACAAAATAGTTAATAAATCACATTTCCCACATGTCTACTTTACATCAGCATAATTTTGGAAAAAAAAAAATTTTGTTCGGACGTTATAAGGGTTCAAAGTTCATCAGCAATTTTTCATTTTTCCAGCAAAATTTACAAAACCATTTTTTTTTTGTGACCACATCACATTTGAAGTCCCTTTGAGGGGTTTACATGACAGAAAACACCCAAAAGTGATACCATTCCAAAAACTGCACCCCTCAAGCTACTCAAAACTACATTCAAGAAAATTATTAACCCTTCAGGTGCTTCACGGGAGCTAAAGCTAGGTGGAAACAAAAAATGGATATTTTAATTTTTTTTTATCAAAAATGTTCTTTTAGCCTCAATTCTTTCATTTTCACATGGGCAACAGGATAAAATGGATCCTAAAAATGGTTGGGCAACTTCTCCTGTGTACATCGATATCTCATATGTGGTCATAAACCACTGTTTGGATGCACGGCAGGGCTCAGAAGGGAAGGTTCGCAATTTGAATTTTGGAGCTAATTTTACATTCAAAAAGTGAAATGGCGCTCCTTCCCTTCTGAACCCTGCCGTGCACCCAAACAGTGGTTTATGACCACATATGAGGTATCGGTGTACTCAGCAGACAAATTTTAGGATGAATTTTATGCTGTTGCCATGTGAAAACAAAAAAATTTAGGCTAAAAGAAAATGTTTGTGAAAAAAAAGTACTATTTCATTTTCACAGATCAATTTGTAAAGCACCTGGGGGTTCGAAATGCTCAGTACCCATCTAGATACGTTCCCTGGGGGGTCTAGTTTCCAAAATGGGGTCATTTGTGGGGGAGCTCCAATGTTTAGGCACACAGGGGCTCTCCAAACGCGACATGGTGTCCGCTAACAATTTGAATGCAAAATGAGCTCAAATTGTTAGCTGACACCATGTCGCGTTTGGAGAGCCCCTGTGTGCCTAAACATTGGAGCTCCCCCACAAGTGACCCCATTTTGGAAACTAGACCCCCCAAGGAACGTATCTAGATGCATAGTGAGCACTTTGAACCCCCAGGTGCTTCACAAATTGATCCATAAAATTAAAAAAGAAAATTTGTGTGAAAATAAAGTATTTTTTCCTTATTACGGATCAATTTGTGAAGCACCTGAGGGTTCAAAGTGCTCACTATGCAGCTAGATATGTTCCCTGGGGGGGTCTAGTTTCCGAAATGGGGTCACTTGTGGGGGAGCTCCAATGTTTAGGCACACAGGGGTTCTCCATATGCGACCTGGTGTCCGCTAACAATTCCAATTGTTAGCAAACACCAGGTTGCGTATGGAGAGCCCCTGTGTGCCTAAACATTGGAGCTCCCCCACAAGTGACCCCATCCACATATAGAGCATAATTACACATCTGTACCCAGCCTTCCAGAAGGACAGGTCAACTTGTAACCTGGCTGTTCTGCAGGAAGGGATTTGTTCTAGCACCGGAATGAGACCCCAAAGCCATGGTAAAGACTAAGGGTGCTCTTATCAGTGCAAGGTCCAATGTTCGGGTGTTGTGCGTGTGTGTGTGTGTTTGTGTGTGATGTTGTGTATGTCATGCTGGTGTGGGTGAGTTGTGTAGGAAAGGTCAGTATGTCAGTCCGGGGACGTGTGATGAATTTTAAAGCATTCATTCAAACACAGTCCTGGTTTGTCTGGACATATTTCACATATGAAACGTGTTTTCTGTGTTCTCCCTCTTTGATAGCAGATCCGGCACCTTTTTCTTTCTGATGATGCGACCTCGCGGGAAAATGCCCTGGTACCACACGTGAAGCTCGAGTTCCAGGAGTGCTGGGGCGCGCTTCTTCTTCTTCTTCTTCTTCTTCTTCTTCTTCTCTCCTCCTCTTCTAAAAATCAGGGCATTGATCACCTTCTCCTGGAACTGGAGGAAAGTGTTGGTGGTCTGACCTGCACATTGTGATAGCACGTATGCGTTATACAGTGTAATTTGAACAATGTGCACGGCCAGGTTTTTGTACCAAACCTTCGCCTTCCGCATGGCACTGTAGGGCTGGAGGACTTGATCAGAAAGATCAACCCCCCCCCCATGTGCTTGTTGTACCCCAGGGCGCAGTCCGGTTTGTGGACCTGTCCTGGGGTACCTCTGGTGGTGGTGGCCGTGGTGCCGGGACCATGAATTGTGGTAAAAAAAAAGACATCCCTTCAGTCTTTGAACTTGACCACAAGCATGTTGCTGCTACATTGAGCTCGCCTCTCACCTCTTGGGAGAGGCTGCTCAACTAGCGTCAGAGGGAGACCCTTTTGGTTTCTGTGCACAGTACCGCAAGCGGCGGTAGTTCTGGCAGAAAGGGAATTAAATAGTTGGATACTTGTATAAAAGTTATCAACGTACAGATGGTAACCTTTATCAAGTAGTGGGTGAATCAGATCCCACACTGTTTTCCCGCTTACCCCCAGAGCAGGTGGACACTCTGGGGGCTGGGTCCTGGAATCCTTACCTTCATACACTTTAAAGCTGTAAGTGTACCCTGAGGTACTCTTACACAGCTTGTAGAGTTTTATTCCGTACCTCGCCCTCTTGCTGGAGAGGTATTGCGGAATGTAAGCCTACCTTTGAAGTGGACGAGGGATTCATCCACACAAATTTCCCGTTCTGGAACGTACACTTCAGCAAACTTGTTGCTGAAGTGTTCGATGACCGGCCGAATTTTGAACAATCTGTCAAATTTCGGGTCATCACGGGGAAGGCTGTCCACATTGTCCCTAAAATGCAAGAATTTGTGAATGACCTCGAATCGCTTTCGGGTCATCACCACGCCGAACACTGGAGTTTGATATAAAATATCGGTACTCCAGTATTGGCGGATTTCTGGTTTCTTCACAATCCCCATGTGAAGTACCAATCCCTAATATTTCAACATTTCTCCAGAGTCCACGGGACTCCAAGAAGAAAATATGGAATTTGGGTTTTGGATCAGAAATTGTTGGGCGTAAATGTTGGTCTGGTCCACCATGAGACTCACAATGTCCTCAGAGAAAAGTTTGTGGTCTCAAGCTGGATTCCTGATTGGGGAAGGAAATCAGGAATCTGTGGAGTGTAGTGTTCAGGGACGGGGGTCCACACGGGGGACCTGGTGCTAGCTTGGGCGTGACTAGCACCAGGTTGAGGGTTACTCACAGACGGTTGTCGGTCCATGGCCTCCGGCTCCTCTTCTCCAGGCTGCGGCTCTTCTCCAGGCTGCGGCTCTTCTTCTACGGCCCCCGGACGATGTCTTGTCCTGCGATGTCGTCTTGGAGGCGAGTTGGTGTCACTGGAGGAGGAAGAATGTGAGGAATAGAGGAACGTGTGGTCCTCTCCCTCACTGTCAGCATCGGAGGCAAGTATAGCATATGCCTCCTCAGCCGAGTACACCCTTTCTGACCTTGATGACTGGGACAAACGGGACGGGCGGGACATTTTGTGCTGTGTTTTGTGTGCGGGTGTAAAAAAAATCTAAAATTTATTGTACCGTAGTGTGAGTGTACGTGTGTGTGCGAGTGCTTGATGTAACTTTGATGTGTGGGGTCTGTCGGGCGGAGGGGTCAGTCGGGCGGAGGGGTCTGTCGGGCGGAGGGGTCTGTCGGGCGGAGGGGTCTGTCGGGCGGAGGGGTCTGTCGGGCGACGGCGAGGGCTAGGGCGGATGGCGAGGGCTCGGGCGGACGACGAGGGCTAGGGCGGATGGCGAGGGCTCGGGCGGACGGCGAGGGCTCGGGCAGACGGTGAGGGCTCGGGCAGACGGCGAGCGCTAGGGCAGACGGCGAGAGCTCGGGCTGACGGCGAGCGCTCGGGCAGACGGGGAGCGCTCGGGTGTACGGGGAGCGCTCGGGCGGACAGGGCGCAGGAGAGCAGGCGGTCAAGCGTGCAGGCGCAAGAGGGGGCTAAGGAGCCAGCAGCAGTGGGGGGAGATCAATGATGCAGAAGGGGGCAGTAGCAGGGTGGGTGATCACTGGGACGGGGGGGAGGTGGGTGATCACAGGTGCAACTGCTGCTGCCTGTAATCACTGTGCACCGGCTGGCTGAACGAGCACCAGCCGGTCAATGGACAGGACTAAAAATTGGACGATGGAGGGGGGGTGATGGGGGAGGGGGTGGATGTGCGTGGGAGAGGGGGGGATGTGCGGGGGAGACGGGGGGGATGTGCAGGAGGGAGGACGGAGGAAGAACAGAGATAGAGGGAAAGAGCAGGCAGGGACAGGTGGCGCACAGAGGGAGTACAGAGACAGGGACAGATGTTACCGGTACAGGCGGCGGCTGTGGCGGAGACGGCGGATCGGTCTTGGAGCGGCGGATCGGTGTCGGTCGGCGGCAGGTGGACCACGCTCCTTGGCATCCAGGGACGGAATGGAGCAGGGAAGCGTGGTCCACCATTGTAAACAATCCCCTAGATAGCTGATTGGAGGGTTAGTGTCACATGGACACTAGCCCCAATCAGATCCGGGGGGGGGGGACCACACATACCCCCAGCCAATGCCTGATGCTATAAGCATCAGGCCAACCCGTATCCAGAATATTCCACCAATTTTCATTGGTGAGATATTACATTGCTTCTGAATGGCAGTGACAGATTTTCACTGCCAATCAGAGGGGCCCAAGGCACGGGGGGGGGGGGTTAATCCACCCCCCGTGGGGTGAACTACAAGTTGTCACTGTGCATTAGCTACAGTGACACCTGAGTCACCCCCCTCACACGCGCCACAGGAGCGCGATCATTTCATGGCCCACCCCTTGGGCCATGGGTCGGGAATGAACTGTTTTCCATTGCCCAAACGGTGGGCCAAAGGTCGGGAAGAGGTTAAAGGCATGAAGTGCTGGTGTGCAGCAGATCTCCTTTTAGTAAGTATTCTTATATATTTTCATGCTAGCACCCAACACTAGAGGTGTGCGCCCATAATCTTAGTATACCGTATATACTCGTGTATAAGCCGAGTTTTTTAGCCCAAAAATTGGGCTGAAAAGTCCCCCCCTCGGCTTATACGCGAGTCACTGTATACTGTATACACTGTATACAGTGTATACAGTATACAGGCCCACCCCCATCAGTATACAGGCCCCCCTGCCTTGTGCACAAACCTATAAAGGAAGAGATTAGTATACTTATCACTGTCCCGCTGCCGCTGTCCCGCCGCCGTCATCGCGGTCCTCCGGTCGGCGCAGGCAATGACGTCATTGTCTGCGCGACCGAGGAGGAAACCGGAAGAAGATGGAGGAGCGCGATGGCGGCGGCGGGACAGCGGCAGCGGGACAGTGATAAGTATACTAATCTCTTCCTTTACAGGTTTGTGCACAAGGCGGGGGGGCCTGTATACTACCACTGGGGCTGTATATACCACTGGGGCTGCGTGTAAACTACCACTGGGGCTGTATATACCTCTGGGGCTGCTGTATACTGATAGGGGGGCTGTATACTACCACTGGGGCTGTATATACCACTGGGGCTGCGTGTAAACTACCACTGGGGCTACATATACCTCTGGGGCTGCTGTATACTGATGGGGGGGCTGTATACTACCACTGGGGCTGTATATACCACTGGGGCTGCGTGTAAACTACCACTGGGGCTGTATATACCTCTGGGGCTGCTGTATACTGATGGGGGGGCTGTATTCTACCACTGGGGCTGTATATACCACTTGGGCTGCGTGTAAACTACCACTGGGGCTGTATATACCTCTGGGCTGCTGTATACTGATGGGGGGGCTGTATACTACCACTGGGGCTGTATATACCACTGGGGCTGCGTGTAAACTACCACTGGGGCTGTATATACCTCTGGGGCTGCTGTATACTGATGGGGGGGCTGTATACTACCACTGGGGCTGTATATACCACTGGGGCTGTATATACCTCTGGGGCTGCTGTATACTGATGGGGGGGCTGTATACCACCACTGGGGCTGTATATACCACTGGGGCTGCGTGTATACTACCACTGGGGCTGTATATACCTCTGGGGCTGCTGTATACTGATGGGGGGCTGTATACTACCACTGGGGCTGTATATACCACTGGGGCTGCGTGTATACTACCACTGGGGCTGTATAAACCTCTGGGGCTGCTGTATACTGATGGGGGGGCTGTATACTACCACTGGGGCTGCTGTATACTACCACTGGGGCTGTATATACCACTGGGGCTGTATATACCACTGGGGCTGCTGTATATACCACTGGGGCTGCTGTATACTACCACTGGGTCTGCTGTATATACCTCTGGGCTGCTGTATACTAACTACACTAACTACTGGTAAGAGAAAAGAGAAGGAGCGCAAATGTGAAGCACCTCAGGGTAAACCGTATTGCAGGGAAAGCGGGGTTTCCACTCACCTTGTGGAGTTGTAACTGGCTGGGTACAACTCCAGTGATAGCCTCCTGTGGGCAATACCAAACAGGGCGGTCCCGAGAAAAATCCTCGTGCCAGGGAGAGGAGCAGCGTCACTTCCACCGGTCACGTGATCCAGGCGGTGACATAGAAGGGTCCTTGTAGTCCTCCAGACTTGGATAAACAGGTTCATTAATAAACAATGCCTGCTTTCAAAGCTGCTGAACCGCACGGTCCCTCAGAAGGGAGAGAAGTGCACAGGAGAAAATGTTGCGGTTCTGATAGCGCTAAGGAGGAGGGCAAGGGGAAATTGTTGTGATGAACAGACCTTTATTAAAAACACGGTCCCTCAAACCTCCGCTATGCGTTTCGACGTTACCGTCTTCATCACCTGATGAAGACGGTAACGTCGAAACGCGTAGCGGAGTTTTGAGGGACGTGTTTTTAATAAAGGTCTGTTCATCACAACGTTTCCCCTTGCCTCCCTCCTTGCGCTATCAGTACCGCAACTATTTTCTCCTGTACACTAACTACTGGGCTGCTGCTGTATATACCACTGGGGCTGCTGCTGTATACTACCACTGGGTGCTGCTGTATACTACCACTGGGCTGCTGTATATACCACTGGGGCTGCTGTATATAACTACTGGGGCTGCTGCTGTATATACCACTGGGGCTGCTGCTGTATATACCACTGGGGCTGCTGCTGTATACTACCACTGGGGGCTGCTGTATATACCTCTGGGGCTGCTGTATACTAACTACTGGGGCTGCTGTATATACCTACTGGGGCTGCTGCTGTATATACCACTGGGGCTGCTGCTGTATACTACCACTGGGGCTGCTGTATACCACACTGCTGGGGGCTGTATACCTGTGCTGGGGTCCACCCTCGGCTTATACACGAGTCAATAGGTTTTCCCAGGTTTTGGGGGCAAACGTAGGGGGGTCGGCTTATACACGGGTCGGCTTATACACGAGTATATACGGTATATAGTTTTTTTTGGATGCAGCACCCTCCCCCACTCAGTAGCTGCTGTGAGAACCTACACATAGTCCTGGACTATATTCCTTTATAAGCAGGATTTTAATTGCACACAGGGCATTATCCCATACATATATCCAGACTGTAGACATGAGGTTTTAGCTAGGACCCAGTAGTGTGAAAAAACCTTGTTGGCGGTTACTGGGCTTACGATGTCATGGCCATCACATCAAACAATTTTTCACATTTATCCTAGATGGCTTTCAGTAGCTTTCCAATATGGTTTTGGTCCCTGTTCACATAATGAAATAGTACATGTCAGCCATTTTGGTTTTTCTTTAAAGGCATGAAGTGCTGGTGTGCAGCAGATCTCCTTAGTAAGTACTATATGGTAAAACTGACATGTCTGTATGAAGCCTCGGTCAGTACTATATGGTAACACTGACGTGTCGGTATTATGCCTCAGGTCAGTACTAATGGTAAAACTAACATGTCGGTATGATGTCTGGGTCAGTATTATATGGTAACACTGACGTGTCGGTATGATGCCTCAGGTCAGTACTATATGGTAAAACTAACATGTCAGTATGATGTCTGGGGTCAGTATTATATGGTAACACTGATGTGTCGGTATGATGCCTCGAGTCAGTACTATATGGTAACACTGACGTGTCGGTATGATGTCTGGGGTCAGTACTATATGGTAACACTGAGGGGTCGGTATGATGCCTCGGGTCAGTACTATATGGCAACACTGAGGTGTCGGTATGATGCCTCGGGTCAGTACTATATGGTAACACTGACGTGTCGGTATGATGTCTGGGGTCAGTACTATATGGTAACACTGACGTGTCGGTATGATGTCTGGGGTCAGTACTATATGGTAACACTGACGTGTCGGTATGATGCCTTGGGTCAGTACTATATGGTAACACTGAGGTGTCGGTATGATGTCTGGGGTCAGTACTATATGGTAACACTGACGTGTCGGTATGAAGCCTTGGGACGGTACTATATGGTAGCACTGATGTGTTGGTATGATGCCTCAGGTCGATACGAGTTTGTAGATACCAAACATACATACTATCTAAGTAGTGGAAAAAAAAAAGAATTTTCCAAAGAATAAAAGAATTGCCATTTTCCGCGCCCCGTAGCGTTCTCATTCTTTCAGGATCTGGGGCTGTGTGATGGCTTATTCTTTTGCGTCTTAGGCTGACGTTTCTAATGATACCATTTTTGGGTAGATGCGATGTTTGCATTGCCTGTTATTGCATTTTATTGTTGTGTTGCTGTGACAAAAAAAAACGTAATTTTGGCGTTTTGATTTTTTTCTATTACGCAGTTTTACAATTTGATTGATTTATATTTTGATTGGACATTTCTGAACGGGAAACATGTGTTTTCGCCACCGATCATGACATCATCACGAGAGGGGAGCTGCCCCTCCTGGACAGGAAAGCCACTACAATAAAAGGGTGGCACCTCTGCCCCGCATCGTTGGGGTTTCCTGGTTGGAGGAGAGGAGAGCCACATGTGGCTGTGTCATGGGAGACACAGCTGAAGATTTTTACCTGGGCTTGGGACGGGTGTTGGAAGTGCTTTATTCACTGCAACACTTGGTTCCTGGCTCAGAGGAGTCCCCATGCCCCACAGCAGGACTGATGCAGGTACCTGGAGCACGGAAGCTCGGTCGCCCTGGAGCAGGTTGCGCACGCATGGCACCCTCATGGTGTCCCTGTCATGCGAACAACAGGGTGAAGATCCAGGAGGAAACCCGGAAGTGACAGCTGATGACGCAGACGCGACCGGGATGTTATCTTCTGCGCATGTGTGACCGCCCCCCAAGATGGCGGCGCCCGGCAGCCGGCGTTTTAGCGTGGGGAGGTTCCCTGACTGACCGGAAGAGGATTTAATCTCGAGCCTTTTTTACCTTAATGACCGGGCCATTTTTTGGCAATTCTGACCAGTGTCTCTTTATGAGGTTATATCTCTGGAACGCTTTAACGTATTCCGGTGATTGTGTGTTTTTTCATGACATATTGGACTTCACGTTCATGGTAAATTTAAGATGATTGTTTTTGCGTTTATTTGTTAAAAACCCAAAAATTTGGTTTAATTTTGCAATTTTCAAACTTTGAAATTTTATGCTGTTAAACCAGAGAGTTATGTCACACAATATAGTTAATAAATAACATTTCCCACATGTCGACTTTACATCTGCACAATTTTGAAAACAAAATTTTTCTTTGTTAGGAAGTTAGAAGGGTTCAAAGGTCATCAGCGATTTCTGATGTTTCCAATAACATTTACAAAGACACTTTTTTAGGGACCGCATCACATTTGAAGTGACTTTGAGGGGCCTATGTGATAGAAACTACCCAAAAGTGACACCCCGCAAGCTACTCAAAACCACATTCAATTAACCCTTCAGGTACTAAAGCAATGTGGAAGGAAAAAATGAACATTAAATGTTACTTCAGGCTCAAATATTGCATTTTCACAGCGGTAACAGCAGAGAATGCACTCTAAAATTTGTTGGGCAATTTCTCCTGATTACGCTGATACCCCATATGTGGAGGGAAACCACTGTTTGGGCGCACGGCCGGGCTCTGAAGGGATGGAGCAACATTTGACGTTTCAAACAGAAAGTTAGCTGCAATCTTTAGCTGATACCATGTCGTGTTAGAAGAGCCCCTGTGTGCTGAAATAGTGGAAATCCCCACAAGTGACCCTATTTTGGAAACTGGACCCCTCAAGCAATTTATCTAGATGGGTGGTGAGCACTGTGAGCCCCCAGGTGCTTCATGCATTGAGCCGTAAAAATGAAAAAGTACTTGTTTTTCCACAAAAATGTTTTTTTTAGCCTCAATGTTTTATTTTTAAAAGGGGCAAGAAGATAACATTAATCCTAAAATTAGTGGGCATTTTATACTAAGTACGCCGATACCTCATATGTAGTGGAAACCCAGGTTAGGTGTGTCTGTGTAACAAGACACGCTCATCTGCAGAGGTAGCTGGCATTATTCCCTCCGGACTGTTGCTTTGCCCCTATATCGTGTCCCTCTGCTCTCGGGTTGTGCTCATGTGCCCGGCTCCTGGAGGACAATACACCCAATCTATGCCAAGGCTTCTCTATTGCCTCCATTCTCCTTATGCTCTGTATTAAAGGGTTATTCCCATCACCATGATGCTATCCCAATATGTAGTAGGTGTAATAATAATAATATTAGCATTAATCATTAGTAATTTTGGTCAGGGAAGATTCAGTAGAATGGTGGGGCGGAAGCCAGATTGTAGGAAAGAGTTGGCAGGAAGGTTGAGCATGGACATGCTGCTCAAGGAGTTTGGAAGCAGATGGGAGCAGCCATATGGGAAGATAGCTGGGCAGTGCCGTCGAGTCTAGGTTTGGCTTTTTGAGGATGGGCGTGATGGTGGCATGTTTGAAGGCAGAGGGGAAGGTACCAGAAGTTAGCGATAGGTTGAAGAGATGGGTTATGGTTGGGATAAGCTTGATGGTGAGGTGGGAAGGGATGGGGTCAAGAGCACAAGTGTTGAGGTGTGATTTGGAGAGGAGATGGGTAAGCTTTCCTTCAGTGATGTTGGAGATGGAGGTTATGAGGGAAGGGCGATGGTTTGGTACATGAAGTGGTTGGGGTGGTGGAACAATAAAGGTTTGCCTAGTTTGGTCAATCCTATTTTTGAAGTGTGTGACAAAGTTTCATTACAATCCACACTTGTCTGACAGGTCTGAGCAGAGGTGTATCCGTAAAAAATTATTTCTCACATACGGTGTAAAGAGAAGAAAGCCGCCTGTGTAAATGACTCACATCGGCATGCCCCGTGTGAAATCTGAGCAGCTCTGAGGTTTGTGCAGTGCTGATGACCGGTAGGTAAGTGGAAGGCCTGCCAAGGAAATTATGCTTTACAGATTTAACTGCTCATCACTGCGGGCCTGGATGAGGGAACCCAGAAGAATGACATCCGGCAGGATCCTAAATAGATGAGAAGGGGTTAAAAAATGTTAAAAATTATATGTACCTTGCCAGTGGCGTAACTTGAAGCTCATGGGCCCCGATGCAAAAGCTCCAAAGGGTCCCCCAATTATTGCAAATCTTTCATCACAAAAGTCTTTTTCTATTGGCCAAGGGACTTTTGGGCCCCTAGGCTCCAGGGCCGGGTGTGATTACAACCCCTGCACCTGTATTTGTTACACCCATGTACCTTGCTCTGAGCCTCTCTTGCACTTTGTAGCTCTGAGCCGGTCTGGTCTTCAGTCAAACTGAGCACAGATCACTTTCGGGCAGGTTTCTCTTTAGGCAATTCTTAAAATATATATAACGTTTTAGTATTTTTACAAGCACCAAAGCAATAGAAACTGAGAAGATGAGGTCTGTCTGTAGTCTAGTAATAGGGAGCCTAATAGATTTTATTTGCAGTCACAATGAAACTCAGGGTTTGGGAAATAAAAAGATATTTTCTGTCATCAAACCAAATGTGTTAATTTACGTCCTCCCGGAGGTCAGTGAGGAATGTAAAAACCAAAAGTATATATGACGAGATCATGAAATGAGAATGAAGAAGTCAGAGGGAGAAGATGTCTATAATGAATCTGTAGTGAGCGGACACAGACGATACGAATAGTCAAGATCGGAGATGGGAGGAACGTTGAGCGAAGAAGGGAATGGGACTTGTCAGAGATAAATTGGGATTAGAACATTAATTCTTATAACTTGCTCTTGTTCTTCATGTTTTCTGTCCTCAATGTTGAAATTGGAAGCAAGAAGGAAAAATTGTGGAATTATGACAATGACATGATCCTTAGATATAGGGATTTCTGCACTTGGCCCTCATGTTCCATACAGAATAAATCGAGATATTTTTAAAATTTGTTTCCACCTTTCATCATTTGCAGATCATTAATAAGACTTTTGATCCTATGATTTACGTACCATTTTTTCGCTTTATATGATGCCCCGGATTATAAAACGCACCCCCAAATTTAATGGAAGAAATTACGAAAAAAAAATATGTAAAATATGAGGGCTGTCCTATAATCTGGTGCGTCTCGTGCAGTGTAGTTTACCATGAGGGGGGGCACGATGGTGGTGATGGATCGTGATGGTGGGGGTCATCGATAGAGGCAATGCTGCGGGTAAGAGGCAGGGTGAATGTCGGAAGTGGGACAATGCTTGCGGGCCTGTAGCTGGGGGTGTCACGGTGTTCAGCAGTGTTCTTTGGCACTGTTCGGCGGTCATTGATACTTCCAAGTAGTGGCAAAAACCTTCGGAAGCAGCACAGGCGCAGACGTAGATCTCAAACAGCCAAAATCTCCATCTACACATGCGCCGCCTCTGCAGCCATTTTCTTGAAGTCCACCCAGTAGAGGTTGCGCAGACATTTTGCCGGTGCCCAGAAGTATCAATGCCCGGCAAACACCACCAAACACGGTGACACCCCCAGCTCCAGACCCACAAGTATTGCCCTGCTACTGACATCTTCCTGTACCTCCACTGAACCACCACTGCTTACCCCGGGTGAGCAGGGTTCAGACTATAAGACGCACCCTGTTTTGGGGTAAAAAAAAAAAGTGTGTCTTATAATCTGAAAAATATAGTAATTCCATGACTTTTTTTTCTTGGTGTTCCAATAGCAACGTTGAGGAGTGTATAAGTAGCTAGCAGCCGGAGTTCTTGAATTTTGATAATGAAGTATGTCCTTAGCAGCCACCTAAAAGGACGGGTGTCTGCTCAAAATGGAAGCCTTTTTGAAGAAACAACCACAAAATGGCTCCTGTAACAGGGCTTCCAACTAAATTACCAAATAACAGGGTTCAGAGAAGCCCACCATGGAGCTACTGGAGGAGGCAAACAGTCTAAAATACCGTATATACTCGCGTATAAGCCGAGTTTTTCAGCCCAAAAATTGGGCTGAAAAGTCCCCCCCTTGGCTTATACGCGAGTCACTGTATACTGTATACATTGTATACAGTATACAGTCACCCCCCCATCAGTATACGGGCCCCCCCCTTACTGGCCACAATCCTGTAAAAGAATACATTAGTATACTTATCCCTGCCGCTGTCCCGCTGCCGCTGTCCCGCCGCCGCCATTGCGCTCCTTCATCTGGCTTCCTCCGGTGGGCGCAGGCAATGACGTCATTGTCTGTGCGCCAGAGGAGGAAGCCGGAAGACGCTGGATGAAGCCGGAGGAGCGCGATGGCGGCGGCGGGACAGCGGCAGCGGGACAGCAGCAGGGATAAGTATACTAATGTATTCTTTTACAGGATTGCGGCCAGTAAGGGGGGGAACCTGTATGCTGATGGGGGGGCCTGTATGTACCAATGGGGCTGCTGCTGTATACTACCACTGGGGCTGCTGTATACTACCACTGGGGCTGCTGTATATACCTCTGGGGCTGCTGTATACTACCACTGGGGCTGCTGTATATACCACTGGGGCTGCTGTATACTACTACTGGGGCTGCTGTATATACCTCTGGGGCTGCTGTATACTACCACTGGGCTGCTGTATATACCCTGGGCTGCTGTATACTACCTCTGGGGCTGCTGTATATACCTCTGGGGCTGCTGTATACTACCACTGGGCTGCTGTATATACCTCTGGGGCTGCTGTATACTACCTCTGGGGCTGCTGTATACTACCTCTGGGGCTGCTGTATACTACCACTGGGGCTGCTGTATACACTCTGGGGCTGCTGCTGTATACTACCACTGGGGCTGCTGCTGTATATACCACTGGGGCTGCTGCTGTATACTACCACTGGGGGCTGCTGCTGTATACTACCACTGGGAGGCTGCTGTATACACACTGCTGGGGGCTGTATACTTGTGCTGGGGTCCACCCTCGGCCTATACACGAGTCAATAGGTTTTCCCAGATTTTGGGGGCAAAAGTAGGGGGGTCGGCTTATACACGGGTCGGCTCATACACGAGTATATACGGTAAGATATATTGGACAATTGTGTGACCACTTTTCCAGTGATGTCCATTTTTTAGTGGGACAAAAAACAAAGAGTGTACAAGAGAACTTGTCTGAAAAATAATAAGAGAAATGATCAGCTCCTCCTTCAGGTGAAAATATCTGATTCCCTGAGACTTCGGAGGACCTTGGATGGTCACATTGACTTCCGACATTCGATTAGAGCAATAGAAAAGCAATCAACAACACTTCTTTATCAAAACATACAGATTATTAAATTCTTATTTATATTTATTAAAACTAGAAACAAAAAGTATTTCATTACAATGGAAACATTAAAGCACCAACAAAGTGTTTGTTTTTTTATTTTTCAGCGCCAAATCCCCTGCCCCTGGTCATATACTCACCTTCCGGCAGCTTCACCTTTTACTGGCACAGTCCTGTGACTGTAACTTCTGACTGGCAGGAAGTCACAAGTTATGTCAAGACTGCTCAACACATCTCTATGAGAGCCAGAATACAGAAAGTGAAGCCAGAACTAGGTCAGGGCGAGGCGAGAACGAGAACAGAATAAGACCAGAACGAAGCCAGAATGAGGTTAAAACAAAGCCAGAACAAGACCAGGATGAGGTCAGGACGAGTTGAAAACAAGACCAGAATGATGCCAGAACGAGGTCAGGGTGAGGCGAGAACGAGATTAGTATGAAGCCAGAACGAGGCCTGAATGAGATCAGAACAAAGCCAGCAAGAGACCAGAATGAGGCCAAAACGAGGTCAGGACGAGGTGAGAACAAGACCAGAAGGAGGTCAGAACAAAGCTAGGACAAGGCCAGAACAAAGCCAGGATGAGGACAGACTAAGGTTCTCATAGAGATGTATTGTGTTAACCTCCAGCGTGCTCCTTGAAACACTGGAGCTGCGGCAGGTTACCAACTGCCCGAGACCAACTGGAGCAGTAATGGGAAAAGATGAAGCTGTCAGAAGGTAAGTATATGATGGGGGCAGGGGACTTATATTTAAAGCGCTACTCCAACGATGCAATAAACAAAAACCTCTGGAGTGGTGCTTTAAGCTAACGCGTTTCCAACCCATTGTGGTCACAACCAGTCATTTGAAGTATGTCAACTTACAGTGATGGGATTGTAGAGCCCTGTGGAATGATGGGGATCAACTCTGGTTGACCACAACTTCTTTGCCTATTGAAGATGTCTGCTTTTGATCCGATGTCCTACTGCACATCTACATCTCTTTACAAGAGATGGGAAGAAAAAGTGATAAGTAACTGGTCCTCTTATCATAAGACGGAATCACAGGGCTGAGCCACCTCAAGAAATGAAAGAAGCAATTTGGTATTCTGATATAAGTGCCTCTAGTATATTTTTACACTATTTGACCAAATTCTCTGTTTTCTTGCCAAAAGCTAATAATACTGTTCCTATCCCTGCCTTATCACATCAGTTACAGCATTATCCTACAGCTTATAGTCCATGTTTTAGTTGTCAGTTTTTCTAACAAGCAAAAAGTTTAATGTTTCATCCTGGGAGTCTTTAGGTTTAAGTAGCTTCTTTTCTGCGTTCCATGCCAGGTAAAATCTTTTTCGATGATGACTCTAAACAGAAATTTGGATGCCCAATGGAAATTCTTGCAGGTAGAAAATAATTCACTGGTCTCCGATGGGATATATATTGTCAGTTCATGTTCCTAGAAAATTAGGGTCAAGCAGGGGCGTAACCACAATAGGTGCAGGGGTTGCGATCGCACCCGGGCCCTGCAGCCTAGGGGGCCCCAAAAGTCCCTTTGGCCTATAGAAAAAGACGAATACTATTAAAGATTTGCAATAATTGGGGGCCCCATTGGAGCTTTCACATCGGGGCCCCTGGGCCTGAAGTTACGCCACTGGGGTCAAGATTAATAGTCGTAGATAGTATTAAAGGCATATGGTGGCATAATGTATAATACAAATATGTAACCTTAAAAGAGATGGATCATGTGGGTAAAATAAATTCTATTTAAGGAAACTTTTTGATGGCCTCATCATATGTGAACCATTCATTTGATTCAATTTAAGAATGATGACCATTCTACAAACCATGTCCTATGAAGAGCCGTTGCAGGATATAGGAATGTTACGTTTGCAAAAAAGAAGACTGAAAGGAGACTTAATAGCTGTCTACAAATATCTCAAGGGCTTTCACACTGTAAAGGGATGCAGCTTTATTTAGGACTGGCACACTGTAAAGGGATCAGCTTTATTTGAGGGCTGGCACACTGTAAAGGGATCAGCTTTATTTAGGGCTGGCACACTGTAAAGGGATCAGCTTTATTCTCATTTGCACAATCAACAACTAGAAACAACGGGATGAAACTGAATGGGAGGAAAAACAGATGAGATATTAGAAAACGTCTTTTGGACGTCTTCACACAGAGGCTGGACAGACATCTGTCTCGGAGGATTTAGGGAATCTGCTTTGAGCAGGGGGTTAAACCAGATGACCCAGGATGTCTCTGTGGAGACACGTCGGTCATTGGGTGCTCTCGTCCACTGGCCCAGCCGCCTTTAGGAAGACTGCCTGGACCAGCGGTTATCCCAGTGGAATTGAGAACACTCACCAAAACACATGGTCGCTTTTGTAACCCTGCATCTAGTAATGGCTTCATTGATTCCCCACAGAGAGTGAAACAATCTCAAGAACACACTGTACAGCAACCTCCCTGAACCATAATAACCATGGGGGGCTGGTTGTTGTCAACAGACACAGCATGCTAACAAGATTGGGCTGGTGGTGAAAGAGTACACATTGTACATCTATGCTCTGCACTCAGCTCCAGGTGGATACAGAAAGTGTCTGTAACGCACATGTATAACGTCCCCAATCGGGGGGATTGCAATCAGCAAGAGGACATAGCACTCACAGATGACATATACGCCAGAGGAAAACAACACACTAAAAGGATAAAAATTGACAGTGGCACAATATAATGTTAAAAGGCCTCATTGGGGATTAGGCCATCAGAAATCGTAAGCTATGACCATCAGTCATCAAGCCTTTCACTCACATAGACCATCGCACATTTAACACATGTATAATTTGCTTTAAACAAGATCCACCGAATAGTACAATTCTCAGGCTTTAGACTGTGAAGGATCAGCTTATTTAGTGTACACTGTAAAAGGAATCAAGCTCTAATTAATTAAGGCTGGCACACTGTAAGGGAATCAGCTATGTATTTTTGGCTGAACTATGTAAAGGGATCAGCTTTTTATCATTTGCTACAATCAACACTAGTAAAACACGGATGAAATCTGAAAGTTGTAAAAAACAGATGAGATATTAGATAACGTCTTTTGGACGTCTTCAACAGTAGGTGGACGAACATCTGTCTCGGGATTTAGGAATCCTGCTTTGAGCAAGGGTGTTTAACAGATGACCCAGGATCTCTGTGGTACACTGGGTCATTGGGTAGATCTTGTACACTGGCCCAGCTGCCTTTAGGAAGATGGCCTAACCAGCGTTACCTGAAGTGGAATGCCCACTCCTGCCCGTGGTCAGTGAACTATCACTTCCAGAAAACACAGGGAGGGACCACACAATGGTAAGGCTTCATTGGATCCCCAACAGTTAAATGCATATAACACATACTCAAGCAAAACACACAATGTAACAGGCAACAGAGTCTCACCTTTCCGTTGGCTCACCAGGGATTAGAATATTTGTACCTCGGGGCTTCCAGGGCTGTGTTTCAAATGTTACAGAGTATTTGAATGACTTGTAGTGGTGCAAAAGAGTAGCAATTTTTGTCATTTTTTGCTCTGGACAACTTTTTGGTTTGGATGGAACCTAGCAGAGAAGGGCATGTCCAAACACGGTCAACAAATTCATCATAGCGTCATCTACAAAATAGGGTGTGAATTGCAATAGAAATGTACGATAGTCACTGACCAGAATACATTTATAGCAGAGGCAAACAACAGCATTAAATAGGTAAGGAGGCACATCGGTCTTTATGAATAAGGCATTATTCATCAAGACTTGTATACAAAACGCCCATATGAGGCACTAAGCAATTGGTTGATACATGGGGTATAAACATTCAGTCATCATATTATCTGTTCTTACCTCAACATAGACCGCATCGCTATTTCATTTCCGACTTTTAGGACGTAATTCCTATTTCCTATTTTACAGCTGATGGCCACCGGTAATCCATCTCTGCATTGAGCGTCCTCTCTATACTTGTGCAGGTAAAATTCGGCTTACTCCACTATATTAGCACCTAATATTACCAAACTCCCCAAGACATCCCATACATTAATTTAACTGGTCAACAGTCATTGTGCATCTGGATTGTACTACATCAATTTCTATGTATTTTTGTGTATAGAATCTGAATATACCTTCAGAGTTGTTGTGTCACATAAGGTTTTTGAGATATTGTAAAGTATTCGATTTTACCTAAGTAAAACACGTTTTCAATCTCTCTGATGTCTTCTGTTTAAAAATAATCAAATCAGTATCTATATTAATTTTAATGCTCTGATATAATTCATTATTTGGATGTAAAATGTAGTGGAAGACAGTCATCAGATGGCAAGGTTTTGTTGTTTAAGGTTGCCGACTATGTGTCACGATGACTATGGGTAAATCACAAACAGGCGCGCCTGATCTCCCCTTTCAGGTAGGGAGCACTAAACTATCCCTATCTGAAGGGTGGATAGGCCTGAGTCTCCACCCTAGCCCTGCCCCTGTCTAGCCCTGAACTGATTCCCAGTTCCCCTTCCCCCAGTGAAAACCAAAACTCCATCACAAAGTTGGCACACACAAAGGTAAAGACAATAAGAGTAGTAGGAGGAAAAAACAGCTGGTAGGGAGCTGCAAACAACAGGGTAGAGCTTTCACAACTGCACCAAATACATAGCAAAGACTTCTCTATAAAGACTGAGACACCACACCTTATAGACCAACATAAGATAAACTATAGCTGGCAAGGGCAGAAGGATTCCTCCTGCATAAATAAGAGGGGAGCGCTGTGATAGGCTTCCCCACAACATGTGATAAAAGGAGCAAACAGACCAGTAGAAATTAACTCTTGTTAGCCTGCTATGAATCGGCACACAGCCGATCGATACCCAAGTCTATCTGTGTTAATTCCAGACTCCAGAAAAACCAACGGGCAAAACATCAGAATGTGCAATCTGAACAGAGCCCAATGCCGCCATGAAGTCGTCGAAGTTTATTTAAAACTCTGTGTGACACTATGAGAGACAGAGACTCATTTTGTCAAGTCGGTCATGTTATGACGATTCAGTCAACTGTTTTGCACTTTTCTCTCGTTCTTGCATTCATTTGTGTTATTGCTTGTAGCTATTACATTACCTGTTTGTATTAATGCAATGTTTTGGTTGTGTAACAAATTAAAGATGTGAAGAATGAGTGGTTGTTGAGTCAGTGGAAAACAGTATATAAGGGTAAGTTTCTTCAAAGATGGCGAAGCTATGCCAAGCAGAACTGGGACATTGTCTTTGGAGAACACATTGTATCTGAAGAATTGTATTCGGTAAAGTAATAGTGTTGTTGCAGACTTGTCTTAAAGAAGTTGCTCAACCAAGACATCTAGGCACAATGCAAACCGCTCAAGGTTGGGACTTTGCAATGATTGGTGATTTCTGTTGAGAGAGAGTGATGAACCTTAGGCGGCCGTCACACGCTTCAATGTTATGCACGATATTGTTAGCGATCACATGCACGCGCGATCGCTAACAATATCGCTCACATCGTTGGTGAGCTGTCACACAGGCAGACTCACCAGCGATGTGGAGCAGCGAGATCGCTGGTAACCATGGTACACATCGGGTTACTAGGCGCCGCACGGCGCTTAGTAACCCGACGTTTACCATAGATACCATCTCCCAGCATAGGCTCTGCCGCTGGGAGATCGTTCATCGTGGTGTCACACACCACGATGAGCAGATTGTTCAAGCATTATCGCTTGATATGAGCTCCGGCTCACAAATCTGCGATCAAACAATCAAGCGATTTTACATTGTAAAATCGCTTGATTACACGCAGCGATGCACAAACGATATTGCTTAAGCGATCAAAAAGCAGATCGCTTAAGCGATATCGTTCTACAAATTGATGCGTGTGACGGCCGCCTTACAAAAGGAAAGTATCCTCATCATAATTTGCCAAAGGACTGTAAACTAAAGTAATAGCTGAAAGACATGGAGACATGGTTATTGTGTCATCATTGTATTTGATAATTATAATTGCTGTGTATCTATTAAACATTGCATGATAGAAAGAATCTGATTTCACAACTGAATTCAGAAGCCCAGACTCGTTAAGTGAAACCATTCACAAACCAGGTACAGAAAAAAAGTTCAAAGTGGTAGAATAGCATAATTTACATCTTTGCATTTCATAATTAAATAATGTTAATTTTGCACCAGAATTTAGCAAGGTGTGTTGCTGCTGAAAGCTGGGAGGTGCCGTGTATCTCTCCCCTTTATTTAAAATATAATTGTTTATAGATATATGTTAGGCTTAGCACTACTCAAAAATGGCCAGCAGAGGAATTCAGGGACTTTTGAATTTGTTACACATACAACCCCTGGCAAAAAGTTTGGAATCACTGGGCTCAGAGGATGTTCATTCAGATGTTTAATTTTGTAGAAAAAAAGCAAATCACAGACATGGCACAAAACTAAAGTAATTTCAAATGGCAACTCTCTGCTTTAAAGAAACACTAAAAGAAATCATGAAAAAAAATGTGCTAGCCAGTAACAGTTACTTTTGTAGACCAAGCAGGGGAAAAATTATGGAATCATGACAAATAAACAAACAAAAGAACACTCCAATACATCACTAGTATTTTGTTGCACCACCTCTGGCTTTTATAACAGCTTGCAGTCTCTGAGGCATGGACTTAATGAGTGACAAACAGTACTCATCATCAATCTGGCTCCAACTTTCTCTGATTGCTGTTGCCAGATTAGCTTTGCAGGTTGAGAGCCTTGTCATGGACCATTTTCTTCAATTTCCACCAAAGATTTTCAATTGGATTGAGATCCGAGCTATTTGCAGGTCATGACATTGACTTTATGTGTCTTCTTTCAAAGAATGTTTTCACAGTTTTTGCTCTATGGCAGGATGCATTATCATCTTGATAAATGATTTCATCATCCCCAAATTTCCTTTCAATTGATGGGATAAGAAAAGTGTCCAAAATATCAGTGTAAACTTGGGTATTTATTGAAGATGTAATGACAGCCATCTCCCCAGTGCCTTTACCTGACATGCAGCCCCATATCATCAATGACTGTAGGAAATTTGCATGTGCTCTTCAGGCAGTCATCTTTATAAAGCTCATTAGAACAACAGCAAACAAAAGTTCCAGCATCATCACATTGCCCAATGCAGATTTATCACTGAATATGACTTTCATCCAGTCATCCACAGTCCACGATTTATTTTCCTTAGCCCATTTTAACCTTGTTTTTTTCTGTTTAGGTGTTAATGATGGCTTTTGTTTAGCTTTTCTGTATGTAAATTCCATTTCCTTTAGGCGGTTTCTTACAGTTTGGTCACAGACATTGACTCCAGTTTCCTCCCATTCGTTCCTCATTGGTTTTGTTGTGCATTTCCTGTTTTGGAGACATATCTGCTTTAAGTTTCTGGTCTTGATGCTTTGATGTCTTCCTTGGTCTACCAGTATGTTTCCCTTTAACAACCTTCCCATGTTGTTTGTATTTTGACCAGATTTTAGACACAGCTGACTGTGAGCAACAAACATCTTTTGCAACATTGCATGTTGTTTACCTTCTTTTAAGAGTTTGATAATCCTCTCCTTTGTTTCAATTGACATCTCTCGTTAGAGCCATGATTCATGTAAGTCCACTTGGTGCAACAGCTCTCCAAGAGTGATCACTCTTTTTTAGATGCAGAATGACGAGCAGATCTTATTTGCTGCAGGTGTTAGCTTTGGGAATGAAAATTTACAGGGTGATTCCATAATTTTTTCCTCAGAATTGAGTGATTCCATAATTTTTGCCCCTGCTTCGTCTACAAAAGTAACCGTTACTGGATAGCACTTTTTTTTTTTCAAAATTTCTTTTAGTATTTCTTCAAGCCATAAAGTTGCCATTTGAAATGACTTTAGTTTTGTGCCATGTCTGTGATCTGCTTTTTTTCTACAAAATTAAACAACTGAATGGACATCCTCTGAGCCAGGGCATTCCATCATTTGTAAGGTGTTGTAATGCAAAGAATTTATTGCTTAAAATTACTCTAGTTGTTCATTAATTAAAACATTGGTTAAGATCTGAATCTATAATTTTTTTTTATATAAAAATAAAAATATGTAAAAGTACAGCAATATGCACAATCTTGTGCAAACTAGTGCAGATCTAAATTCAGGATGCAAGTGTTCTGTTCCGTATCCTTGGTCGGTTATATTCTTAGGGGTTGAAAGGTGGTGTTCTTGTGAGCTCCTGAGAATACATAATCGGATTTATACCTCTGTGAAAATCTCTCAAGGTATTAATCGAATATATCATTACATTTTTTATTATTATTTGTCTTACCCGGGTTTGTTGTGTTACGCTAGGGTGTTCCAGGGTGTGCTTAGTCTTCTCTTAATTATAAAGTCCTATGGAAATGTCTGGACACTGCGTTTGAGGTTTATATTGATATATAGAAAATTCTGTGTATTAGAACTTAAGGTACCTTCACACGCGGCAATTTTGCTAGCAATTTAACTGGCAATTTGCTGGTTGCAGTGAAATCATGGTCACATTGTTCTATCTTGTTGCCTTGTACAAATGGAACAATGTCTCCATGAATCCACTTGAGGAAGACGCATTAGCGTTGAAACATGTTGTGGCGAGGACTCACATTTGTCAATATTCAATAAAGACCTAAAGGTAATACTAATCAGTGCAGTGTCCTTGTATAGCGCTCATAATCCAAATACCACCATTTCTGATTGTTCCTTACCTTATCCTCCCTATGGGGAGTGTGGTGGAAGAGAGCAGCTTTGTACACAAGGACCTGGCTGACACAATAGACACGTGATTGATCACGGGACCCGGAGAGAACGAGCTGGAGCTGGGCGCTCATTCTGGAACCAGGAACCGGCGAGCAAAGGTCTCGGATCCTTTCCTCACCACTGAGCCTACTATCTGGTTGTGCAGAGACGGCACAACCAGACAAGGTGAGTGAGGAATTAATATAACGGAGATTCTGCCTTTAGCAAACAGTGTGGCGCAACCGAATTTTTATTTTATATTACTACTATATGGGGACAGTACTCGAAGAAGGGGACCAGGATGGGGACATTAGCACAAGAAGGAGATCAGGATGGGGATATTACTAGAAGATGAGGTCCAGGATGGGGCATTACTATAAGAAGGTGATCAGGATGGGGACATTATTGCAAGATGTTGGCCAAAATTACTATTGGTGCTAAGACAATATTACTTACAAGAAAGTGATAACATGAAAAAAAATGTAAAAGAAGGCATGACTTTTTTTACCACTAAGAATGCTCTTTCATACAGTGGGTATGGAAAGTATTCAGACCCCTTTAAAATGTTCACTCTTTGTTTCATTGCAGCCATTTGGTAAATTCAAAAAAGTTCTTTTTTTTCTCATTAATGTACACTCTGCACCCCAACTAGACTGAAAAAACCTTCCAAGAAGACAATGACCCCAAGCACACAGCTAAAATAACAAAGGAGCGGCTTCACAGCTCTGTGACCATTCCTGACTGGTCCAGCCAGAGCCCTGACCTAAACCCAACTGAGCATCTCTGGAGGGACCTGAAAATGGCTCCACCAACGATCACCATCCAACCTGATGGAACTGAAGAGGATCTGCAAGGAAGAATGACAGAGGATCCCCAAATCCAGGGGGTGGGGGTGAAGCATCATTCCAGAAGACTCATGACTGTACTAGCTCAAAAGGTGCAAATACTCAATACTGAGCAAAGGGTCTGAATACTTATGACCAAGTGAGATTCAGTTTTTCTTTTTAATAAATTTGCACAAATATCTACATTTCTGTTCTATTTCATTCAAGATGGGGTGCAGAGTGTACATTAATGAGAAAAAAATGAACTTTTTTGAATTTAGCAAATGGCTGCAATGAAACAAAGAGTGAGAAATTAGTTTTACCCCATAATTGTTATGTTAGCAAGTCCTAACCGTTATCTCTCTTCTTTTTTTTAATAAGTATAACTGCTCACAACTAATTATATAACCAAATCTTTGTTTGTCTAGATTTACTTAGATTTTTTATATTAAGTACCTACCGTATTAAGTTAATACATTGACTACCCCTATATTTACGTGTGTATGTCACCCTTGATTTTCCTGTATTTATGTCCCGCTGTTTTGTAAAAATCATCCAATAAAAATATTTGAACAACAAAGAGTGAGAAATTAAAGGGGTCTGAATACTTTCCGTATCCACTGTTTTTAAATTGATATAAAAGAAAATAAAGTGCACGTTTGTTATCGCCACATCCATAACAATCCAAGCTATAAAACTGTGATATAACCCATACAATGAATGCTATTTATAAAAAAATAAACATCCAGCAAATGTTAAAAAATTATAACAACTGTATATAAAAAATATGTTATCACTAAAAAGGTCACTTAGTCTTACAAACAATGCGGCCGCCCACAGTCAATTGTTTTCAATGTGTGACCCACTTACCCAGCCGAGTTTGAGACTCTTGATCTAAACGAATCAATGCAAAGAGTGGATAATCTACTTACCATGTTTTATTTTGTACTCAGTCTCACTTCGGCTTCCCCCTTTAAATGGTACATGTCCCAGGAGGAATTGGTGCAGGATTATCCCCACCGCCCACCAATCTGCTGATCTTCCATAGCCTTGATTTCCGAACACTTCTGGCGCTGTGTAGCACAGGGTGCCAAAGATCTGGAAACCAAAAGAAAAAAGATTAGATTGATTACATTATTTGTAGGAAAAGGTCTCTCCATACAACCGCAATAAAAGACAAATTCTCATTGGGAAAATTGTCCAGGGAAGAAAGTGCGCTCACCTCATCATCAGGGAACTCATAGGCGACTCCATGAGCTAAATCAATGCGGATGTTGCTTTCTAGCTTAATGTTGCCGAGCCGTGCCAATCCTACATCTGACACTTTGATGTGTCCCGTGGGTGTTATTAGGATGCTGTAAAAGAAAAGATGATGTTAGCCATAAAGACCATGAAATAATAAATGATAACTCCTTCTTTATTACCCCACGGGGTCACTTACTTCTCGGGCTTCAGATCTCTATGTACAATTCCCAGCTTGTGTATGTGTTCCACCGCAAGAATGATCTCTGCCATGTATATCTGGGCCAAGGAGATCGGCAATCGACCCCTTGATTTTAATAGCGTCCCACAGTCTCCACCTAGAGAAGAAAGAAGATATGGCCGGTGAGGGGTTATACAGATCACACACAATGTATAATGAGAAGTAGGGAAAGATAGAAAAGGTGATAAGGTGTAAGCAGATAAGGGCTGAATATATTACAGTGTATATGACCTACCTGCTACAAACTCCATCACCATACACAGGTGGGAGCTTGTTGGAAAAGAACAGAGTAAGGGCACCACAAAGGGGGAGTCCACAAATGATAGGATGTCCCTCTCCAGATAAGCTTGTTCTATTTGTATTTCATGGCAAAGCCTCTTCTTGTCAATTTTCTCATTGCAAAGATGTCTTTTGAGTCTTTATGCTTGACTAAGAAGATCTCCCTAGACAGAAGGAAAATACATGGTTTATAGAACTTGTCATACGATTTTCTGTACTAATGGTTGATAGAGATGAGCAAACACCCGAGTGTTCAAATTCGGTTTGCTTCGTCGAATGCAGGGTGTTCGCCGAATTGTTCAATGAACAGTTTGACTAACCCCCCCGAGCACCAATGACAGGTGTCCAAAAGCTGCCAAACACACATAGACAGACACAGATCAAGTCTCTCGCTGCTTGCTTCTGGGTCAACTCTCCCTCGCACTTACTTCTGGTCCCACCCATTAAGCTTCATGCATATTCACTGCACTGACTGGCAACAGCCAATCACAGATGCTCATACTCTGTGAGAGCGACTGTGGTTGGTTGTTGTCAATCAGACTGCGTTTCCACAATCTGGATGGTGTCTGTGCTTGGTTGGCGTACACATTAGTATATGATCACCAGCCTGGTGTCATAGTGTGTAAAAAAATAAATAATGGAAAAAAAATGTGTAGGGCTTCTTTCATTGCCAGCCAAGGAAAACTAGGCATTTCTGAGGTCTGGTATTCTCAGCGAGGTGACAGCCCATTGATATTGGGCCCCCTATGCTATAGAAGATGGTCACATGACTCGATTGCTATGAAATGCAATCGAGGTCACAGTTCAGGATCTGTAGAAGTGTGGAGCTGACATGAAACAGCTGTCATCCTGATATTATGCTGTGCTTGTCCACCTGCCACCTTATGTAATTTTAAGAAGATGAAATAAAGAGGATTTTATGATGCAAGATATGGTGAGTGCCATTTTTCTTTATTTCTACAAATGGATACCCCTCTATGTGCCTGTCTCCCCTCTCTGTGCCTGTCTCTCCCTCTGTGCCTGTCTCACCCTCTGTGTGCCTGTCTCTCCCTCTGTGCCTGTCTCCTACCGTGCTCTGTGTCTCCCCTCTGTGCCTGTCTCCACCCTGCTCTCCCTCCTAACCTGTGTTGTGCAGTAGGCGCTGAGTGCCATGTCCGACTGTAGTGAGGCAACAGCAGATCTCTTTATCCTACAACATCCAGCGGCCGCAGTGCAGGAGATAGTGATCTGCTGCCGGCGGGCTCATGACCATCTGACACTACGCTCAGCGTCTGCCGCACAGATTAGAAGGGAGGAAGCAGGGCAGGGTACACCGTAAGTGGGCCCCTCAGCAGTCCACAGCATTTGCAAGGGTCCTAGCCTCTGCCTTCACACTATGTTGCCTTCTTCTTGTTGCCAGCTTCAGTCATCTGAAAGGGTGCCATTTGGCTGCATGCCCGCGCTTTTGGAGGGAGGAGTCAGGATATAGTGAAGATGGTTGGTGGGGAGTTGGTCAGTGTGTGGGCGTGACCCTGCTGTGAGGTATGCAGCCATGCCCCCTGGTGTTCACGGCCTGGGCCCCCTGCTTACTGCCAGCCACTGGGCCCCTCATGGGAGTAAGGCCAGTCAGGGGTTGATGGCGGCCCTGGTATAAAAGAACACATTGGATGTCAATGCCACTTCTGCCAGAGTTCTCCCCGTGTCACTTTACCAGTCTGAATCTGATGAGTCTTGTTTGGAGAAGATTCACTGGTTTGATTGGAGTTTTTATTCCATTCAATAAAAACTAATGCAAATTGAAAGTGTTCCAACTGCCATAAAAAGGCAATTATTCTAGTTCCCCAAACTCGAGAGGGAAGGAAAATAATAAAGCACATTATACCCACTGGTCCTACGAGATCACCTGACCATTCTCCACCGATGCAGGTCTCCTGTCCTCTGTGTTTGGTTGCTTGTTCTGCTCCTTTTTGGAACTGAGGCCAGTGATTACTCTCATGGGGTCATGGTGGAAGGAGGGGGTGATGCATGTCATGGACATTAATAAGGTCAACCCTAAGTGACCTTGTGTAGCCAATCACTGACATCAGCTCCAAAAATGAAAGTAGTAAGAACCAGAGACCAACACAGAGGAACAGGAAGCCATGATGGTGGTGGAGACCTAAGAACAGATGAGGATATAGGAGAAACACGGAGCAATGATGGTGGTGGAGACCTAAAAACAGATGAGGATATAGGAGGAAAAGGGAGCAATGATGGTGGTGGAGACCTAAGAACAGATGAGGATATAGGAGGAACAGGGAGCAATGATGGTGGTGGAGACCTAAGAACAGATGAGGATATAGGAGAAACACGGAGCAATGATGGTGGTGGAGACCTAAAAACAGATGAGGATATAGGAGGAAAAGGGAGCAATGATGGTGGTGGAGACCTAAGAACAGATGAGGATATAGGAGGAACAGGGAGCAATGATGGTGGTGGAGACCTAAACAACAGATGAGGATATAGGAGGAAAAGGGGAGCCATGATGGTGGTGGAGACCTAAGAACAGGTGAGGATATAAGAGGAAAAGGGAGCCATGATGGTGGTGGAGACCTAAGAACAGGTGAGGATATAGGAGGAAAAGGGAGCAATGATGGTGGTGGAGACCTAAGAACAGATGAGGATATAGGAGGAACAGGGAGCCATGGTAGTGTGGAGACCTAACAACAGATGAGGACATAGGAGGAAACAGGGAGCCATGATGGTGGTGGAGACCTAAGAACAGGTGAGGATATAGGAGGAAAAGGGAGCCATGATGGTGGTGGAGACCTAAGAACAGGTGAGGATATAGGAGGAAAAGGGAGCAATGATGGTGGTGGAGACCTAAGAACAGATGAGGATATAGGAGGAACAGGGAGCAATGATGGTGGGCTAAGAACAGATGAGGATATAGGAGGAAAAGGGAGCAATGATGGTGGTGGAGACCTAAGAGCAGATGAGGATATAAGAGGAAAAGGGAGCAATGATGGTGGTGGAGACCTAAGAACAGATGAGGATATAAGAGGAAAAGGGAGCAATGATGGTGGTGGAGACCTAAGAACAGGTGAGGATATAGGAGGAAAAGGGAGCAATGATGGTGGTGGAGACCTAAAAACAGATGAGGATATAGGAGGAAAAGGGAGCAATGATGGTGGTGGAGACCTAAGAGCAGATGAGGATATAGGAGGAACAGGGAGCAATGATGGTGGTGGAGACCTAAGAACAGATGAGGATATAGGAGGAACAGGGAGCAATGATGGTGGTGGAGATCTAAGAACAGATGAGGATATAGGAGGAAAAGGGAGCAATGATGGTGGTGGAGACCTAAGAACAGATGAGGATATAAGAGGAAAAGTGAGCAATGATGGTGGTGGAGACCTAAGAACAGATGAGGATATAGGAGGAAAGGGAGCAATGATGGTGGTGGAGACCTAAGAACAGATGAGGATATAGGAGAAACAGGGAGCAATGATGGTGGTGGAGACCTAAGAACAGATGAGGATATAGGAGGAAAAGGGAGTCATGATGGTGTTGGAGACCTAAGAACAGATGAGGATATAAGAGGAAAAGGGAGCCATGATGGTGGTGGAGACCTAAGAACAGGTGAGGATATAAGAGGAAAAGGGAGTCATGATGGTGGTGGAGACCTAAGAACAGATGAGGATATAGGAGGAACAGGGAGCAATGATGGTGGTGGAGACCTAAGAACAGATGAGGATATAGGAGGAAAAGGGAGTCATGATGGTGGTGGAGACCTAAGAACAGATGAGGATATAGGAGGAAAGGGAGCCATGATGGTGGTGGAGACCTAAGAACAGGTGAGGATATAGGAGGAACAGGGAGCCATGATGGTGGTGGAGACCTAAGAACAGATGAGGATATAGGAGGAATAGGGAGCCATGATGGTGGTGGAGACCTAAGAACAGGTGAGGATATAGGAGGAACAGGGAGCCATGATGGTGGTGGAGACCTAAGAACAGGTGAGGATATAGGAGGAACAGGGAGCCATGGTAGTGGTGGAGACCTAACAACAGATGAGGATATAGGAGGAACAGGGAGCAATGATGGTGGTGGACCTAAGAACAGATGAGGATATAGGAGGAACAGGGAGCCATGATGGTGGTGGAGACCTAAGAACAGGTGAGGATATAGGAGGAAAAGGGAGCCATGATGGTGGTGGTGACCTAAGAACAGTGAGGATATAGGAGGAACAGGGAGCCATGATGGTGGTGGAGACCTAAGAACAGATGAGGATATAGGAGGAACAGGGAGCATGATGTGTGGAGACCTAAGAACAGATGAGGATATAGAGGAAACAGGGAGCCATGATGGTGTGGAGACCTAAGAACAGATGAGGATATAGGAGGAAAAGGGAGCATGATGGTGGTGGAGACCTAAGAACAGTGAGGATATAGGAGGAACAGGGAGCCATGAGTGGTGGAGACCTAAGAACAGATGAGGATATAGGAGGAACAGGGAGCAATGATGGTGGTGGAGACCTAAGAACAGATGAGGATATAGGAGGAACAGGGAGCCATGATGGTGGTGGAGACCTAAGAACAGATGAGGATATAGGAGGAAAAGGGAGCCATGATGGTGGTGGAGACCTAAGAACAGGTGAGGATATAGGAGGAAAAGGGAGCCAATGATGGTGGTGGAGACCTAAGAACAGATGAGGATATAGGAGGAACAGGGAGCAATGATGGTGGTGGAGACCTAAGAACAGATGAGGAAATAGGGAGGAACAGGGATGCAATGATGGTGGTGGAGACCTAAGAACAGATGAGGATATAGAGAGGAAAGGGAGCAATGATGGTGGTGGAGACCTAAGAACAGAGATATGAGGAACAGATGAGGATATAGGGGGAAAGGGAGCAATGATGGTGGTGGAGACCTAAGAACAGTGAGGATATAGGAGGAAAAGGGAGCCAATGATGGTGGTGGAGACCTAAGAACAGATGAGGATATAGGAGGAAAAGGGAGCAATGATGGTGGTGGAGACCTAAGAACAGATGAGGATATAGGAGGAACAGGGAGCCAATGATGGTGGTGGAGACCTAAGAACAGATGAGGATATAAGAGGAACAGGGAGCATGATGGTGGTGGAGACCTAAGAACAGTGAGGATATAGGAGGAAAAGGGAGCCATGATGGTGGTGGAGACCTAAGAACAGGTGAGGATATAGAGGAAAAGGGAGCAATGATGGTGGTGGAGACCTAAGAACAGATGAGGATATAGGAGGAACAGGGAGCCATGATGGTGGTGGAGACCTAAAGAACAGATGAGGATATAGAGGAACAGGGAGCAATGATGGTGGTGGAGACCTAAGAACAGATGAGGATATAGGAGGAAAAAAAAAAAAAAAAAAAAAAAAAAAAAAAAAAAAAAAAAAAAAAAAAAAAAAAAAAAAAAAAAAAAAAAAAAGGGGGGGGGGGGGGGGGGGGGGGGGGGGGGGGGGGGGGGGGGGGGGGGGGGGGGGGGGGGGGGGGGGGATATAGGAGGAACAGGGAGCCATGTATGTGGTGGAGACCTAAGAACAGATGAGGATATAGGAGGAACAGGGAGCCAATGATGGTGGTGGAGACCTAAGAACAGATGAGGATATAGGAGGAAAGGGAGCCATGATGGTGGTGGAGACCTAAGAACAGTGAGGATATAGGAGGAAAGGAGCCATGATGGTGGAGACCTAAGAACAGATGAGGATATAGGAGGAACAGGGAGCAATGATGTGGTGGAGACCTAAGAACAGATGAGGATATAGGAGGAACAGGGAGCAATGATGTGGTGGAGACCTAAGAACAGATGAGGATATAAGGAGGAAAAGGGAGCAATGATGGTGGTGGAGACCTAAGAACAGTGAGGATATAGGAGGAAAGGGAGCAGATATGGTGGTGGAGACCTAAGAACAGTGAGGATATAGGAGGAACAGGAGCAATGATGGTGGTGGAGACCTAAGAACAGATGAGGATATAGGAGGAACAGGGAGCCATGATGGTGGTGGAGACCTAAGAACAGATGAGGATATAGGAGGAATAGGGAGCCATGATGGTGGTGGAGACCTAAGAACAGGTGAGGATATAGGAGGAACAGGGAGCCATGATGGTGGTGGAGACCTAAGAACAGGTGAGGATATAGGAGGAACAGGGAGCCATGGTAGTAGTAGAGACCTAACAACAGATGAGGATATAGGAGGAACAGGGAGCAATGATGGTGGTGGAGACCTAAGAACAGATGAGGATATAGGAGGAACAGGGAGCCATGATGGTGGTGGAGACCTAAGAACAGGTGAGGATATAGGAGGAACAGGGAGCCATGATGGTGGTGGTGACCTAAGAACAGGTGAGGATATAGGAGGAAAAGGGAGCAATGATGGTGGTGGAGATCTAAGAACAGATGAGGATATAGGAGGAAAAGGGAGCAATGATGGTGGTGGAGACCTAAAAGCAGATGAGGATATAAGAGGAAAAGGGAGCAATGATGGTGGTGGAGACCTAAGAACTGGTCAGGATATAGGAGGAAAAGGGAGCAATGATGGTGGTGGAGACCTAAAAACAGATGAGGAAAAGGGAGCAATGATGGTGGTGGAGACCTAAGAACAGATGAGGATATAGGAGGAACAGGGAGCAATGATGGTGGTGGAGACCTAAGAACAGATGAGGATATAGGAGGAACAGGGAGCAATGATGGTGGTGGAGATCTAAGAACAGATGAGGATATAGGAGAAAAAGGGAGCAATGATGGTGGTGGAGACCTAAGAACAGATGAGGATATAAGAGGAAAAGTGAGCAATGATGGTGGTGGAGACCTAAAAACAGGTGAGGATATAAGAGGAAAAGGGAGTCATGATGGTGGTGGAGACCTAAGAACAGATGAGGATATAGGAGGAACAGGGAGCAATGATGGTGGTGGAGACCTAAAAACAGATGAGGATATAGGAGGAAAAGGGAGCAATGATGGTGGTGGAGACCTAAGAACAGATGAGGATATAGGAGGAACAGGGAGCAATGATGGTGGTGGAGACCTAACAACAGATGAGGATATAGGAGGAACAGGGAGCCATGATGGTGGTGGAGACCTAAGAACAGGTGAGGATATATGTCACGGGTGGCACGGATGACAGGGTGGAGGCCACGCGCAGACGATCCCAGCGTTTGGCCCACCAGCCATATTGGTGGAGGATGGTCCGTCTCTTTCAGGGGGCATTCACCTTCTGTGTAGATGGAGAGAAGGTGGGATGAGATCTCTCTATTATAGGGAGACGGCTGTGGAGGTCTTGTGCTCGGTCTGGTTTTATCCACCAATGTTGTAGGTCACTAGGACCCAGCAGATTCCTTCCACCTTTATAAGGAGGTTCATTACCTTTCCTCAGTGCAGGTGATATTTCCTTGTGGACTCTTTATCCTGGCTCCAGCAGAAGCTGAGGTTGTGAGCTTGCTGTGGTCTGCTGAAAGATAAGTGTTTCCTTTCCCCAAATGTCTGTCTTCCCTGGTGTTTGTCTTTAGTTAATAGTGGAGGGGTCTAGTGCACCTCTCCATCTGATCCTTAGATAAGGTAGTGCTAGGATCAGAGAGGGACGAGGTTCGTGGTCGGCGACAGTTGCGGAGACTGTATAGGGACGTAAGGGCAGACAGGGTCAGCCCTAGTAAGTCTAGGGGTCACCGTCTCCTTCTTGTGCCCTTAGCAGTAGGGACCCCTTATTCCCCCCCCCCGTCGTTATCCTACGCTGGGTGTCTTCCCCACTCCCAGCGTGACATTATCACCTGCCATAACTGTAAGTGAAGGAAAGGGGAGGATCCGATTTTTCTTCCTTTCCTTATGGATCCTGTGTCGGTTTTGGCCCAGCAGCTGCAGACCTTGTCTTTGGAGGTCGCGGACCTTCGGTCGGCTCTGCAGGGACCACAACCGCAAAATGGTGTCTTGGGGAATCAAGCAGTGGGTCCGGCCAGACCGGAACCTAAGGTTGCCCTCCCTGACAGGTTTTCAGGAGGCAGAGATAAATTTACCGTGTTCAAAGAGGCTTGTAAATTATACTTTAGGCTTAGGTCGTATTCCACTGGTGATGAGCAGCAGCGTGTAGGAATCATTATATCATTGCTGCAGGGGGATCCCCAATCCTGGGCTTTCTCTTTGCCACAGGACTCTACTTGTCTCCAGTCTGTGGATGGATTTTTTGACGCCCTAGGCCTCATATATGATGACCCTGACCGTGTCTCTTTGGCTGAATCCAAATTGCGCCATCTCCACCAGGGGACTCGGTCGGCGGAATCATATTGTTCTGAGTTCCGCAGGTGGGCTATGGACACGAAGTGGAACGATCCGGCTCTCAGGAGTCATTTTTGCCAGGGTCTTTCAGAAAGGCTGAAGGATGCCCTGGCAGTGTATGAGACCCCTCCGTCCCTGGAGGCGGCTATGTCGTTGGCTATTCGTATGGATAGACGCCTCCAGGAGCGGAGGGGTAGACCTCCAGCAACTGGGAGCCCTTCTCGTGGTGGTTCCTTGTTGCCGGGTGGTCACACGGAGGGTGAGTCATTTCTCCCGAGGGGGGAGGAACCTATGCAGCTTGGAGGAGCGGCGGCCTCGAGGCTCTCCTCTGGTGCCTCCCGGGGCAGGGGGAAGGGGGTCTGTTTTTTCTGTGGGAAAGGAGACCATTTTATCGGGGCCTGTCCCTACACTCCTAAACGGACTGGGGTGCCTGGACCTCATGTGACTATGGGGGGTGTGGGGGTGGTCGAGCGGGAGGTGTGTGTATCCTCCGTTTGTACTTCCCGTTTTCTCCTGAGTGCAGAGGTGGCGCTAGAGAGCAAAACGGAAGGCATTTCTGTGTTTGTGGATAGTGGTGCGGGGGTCAGCATGGTGGATGCTCGATTTGTACACACTCATGGGCTTAACCGCTGTTTATTGTCTCGCCCCATCCGTATCTATGCCATCGACTCAGCACCTCTTGCTCAGGGTTGTCTCACGCATATCGTACATGACATTAAGTTGACGGTTGGACCCCAACATCAGGAGACGATATCTTGCTATGTTCTAGACGGTCTCCCCGCTCCCATTGTCCTGGGCTTGCCATGGTTGATTAAACATAATCCCGTAGTAGATTGGCAGTCCCGGGACATTGTGGAATGGAGTGATTTTTGTTCTGAGAATTGTTTGGCTACATCCTTGTCGGTGGTATCTGCTGCATCTCTGCCCCCATTCCTATCAGAGTATGAGGATGTGTTCTCAGAGAAGGGGTGCCGAGACTTGCCCCCTCATCGGGCATATGATTGCCCTATCAACCTCGTTCCCGGAGCTAAACTGCCCAAAGCTAGGATGTTTACTATATCCGGTCCTGAAAGACAAGCAATGAAGGATTTCATTTCCGAGAGTCTGGAGACGGGCCACATCAGGCCCTCCACGTCGCCGGTTGCGGCTGGTTTCTTTTTTGTGAAAAAGAAGGATGGGGGCCTCCGTCCTTGTTTGGATTTCCGGGAATTGAATCGGATTACTGTCCGTGATCCATACCCCCTCCCTCTGATCCCCGATTTGTTTAGTCAGGTTGTGGGTGCCAAATGGTTCTCCAAGTTGGATTTGAGGGGGGCCTACAACCTGATTAGGGTCAGAGAGGGGGATGAATGGAAAACTGCGTTTAATACCCCGGACGGCCATTTTGAAAGTCTCGTGATGCCGTTCGGGCTCACTAACGCCCCTGCGGTCTTCCAACATTTCGTCAATGATATTTTCCATCATTTGGTGGGTAGATTTGTAGTTGTTTACTTGGACGATATCTTGATCTATTCTCCCGATATGGAGACGCATCAGTCCCATGTCAAACAGGTGTTGCAGGTCTTACGGGACAACAAACTGTACGCTAAACTCGAGAAATGTGTTTTCGCCGTTCAGGAGGTTCGTTTTTTGGGTACCTCTTGTCGCCGATGGGTTTCCGGATGGATCCGGAAAAGGTCCGGGCGGTGCTGGACTGGGAACAGCCGGACAATCTACGGGCTTTGCAACGTTTTTTGGGGTTTACCAATTTTTACCGTAAATTTATTAAAAACTATTCGGTACTTGTGACGCCTCTTACGGACATGACTAGGAAGGGGACGGATTTTTCTGAATGGTCTGATTCGGCTCGCCAGGCTTTCTCCTCCCTGAAGCGTTGTTTTGCTTCCGCGCCTGTCCTTTGCCAGCCCGATCTTTCTCAGCCCTTTATTGTAGAGGTGGATGCGTCTGAGGTGGGGGTGGGGGCTGTGTTGTCGCAAGGCCCTTCGCCTGGACGATGGGTGCCCTGCGCGTTCTTCTCCAAGAAGTTGTCGTCGGCCGAGAGGAATTATGATGTAGGTAATAGGGAGCTATTGGCTATTAAGTTGGCTTTTGAGGAATGGCGGCACTGGCTGGAGGGGGCTGTCCATCCTGTCACGGTTATTACCGACCATAAGAACCTGTCTTACCTTGAGTCCGCCAGGCGTCTCAATCCCCGGCAGGCCAGGTGGTCTTTGTTTTTTACGAGATTTAATTTTACCGTCACCTACCGTCCGGGGTTCAGAATGTGAAGGCGGATGCATTGTCACGTAGTTTTCCGGGTGGTAGTACTCATGAGTGTCCCGTTCCCATCTTGCAGGAGGGGGTGGTTGTTTCTGCTCTTTGTCCTGATCTAGAGGGGGAGGTGTTGAAGGTTCAGGGGGGCGCCCCTGCCTCCTGTCCTTCTGGGAGGCTTTTTGTGCCGTTCCCTTTGCGTCTCAGGGTGCTGTCAGAGCATCACGACTCTGTGCTGGCAGGGCATCCGGGCGGCAGGGCCACCTTCGATCTCTTGTCTCGACGCTTTTGGTGGCCGGGGTTGAGGAAGGACGTAGCGGAATTCGTATCCGCCTGTAGTGTGTGTGCACGCGCTAAGGTTCCGCATACCCGTCCATCTGGGTCTCTCATGCCATTGTCTATTCCTGAGAAGCCATGGACACATTTGTCAATGGATTTTATCACCGATCTTCCGGCGTCTGCGGGCAAGACGGTGGTACTGGTAGTAGTAGATAGATTCAGTAAGATGGTTCGCTTTGTGGCACTGCCCGCACTTCCTAATGCTCGGACTCTGGCACAGGTGTTTGTAAGTGAGATTGTGAAGCTTCATGGGGTTCCCTCCGATGTGGTTTCTGATCGCGGTACTCAGTTTGTCTCCAAGTTTTGGAAGGCTTTTTGTACACGTTTGGGGATTACGTTGTCCTTTTCTTCTGCTTTTCATCCTCAGTCTAATGGTCAAACCGAACGTGTGAATCAGAACTTGGAGACTTACCTGAGGTGTTTTGTCTCTGACCATCAGGAGACTTGGGCAAGTTATTTGCCCTTAGCCGAATTTGCCCTTAATAATCGTCTTCAGGAGTCCACTGGCAAGTCACCGTTCTTCGGTGCATATGGGTTTCATCCTCAGTTTGGTACTTTTAGTGGTACGAGTCCTTCCGGAGTTCCTGAGGAGGACCGTTTTACCTCGTCCCTCTCCTCGGTTTGGCGGGGTGTACAGAGTAGCTTGAAGCTCTTAGGTGACAGGTACAAACGTATGGCTGACAGAAAGCGTGCGCCAGGTCCGGACCTATGTGTGAATGACTACGTGTGGTTGTCTACCAAGAATGTGAAGTTGAAGGTGCCCTCTTGGAAGTTGGGGCCCAGGTTTATTGGCCCCTATAAGATAACCGCCGTTATCAATCCCGTAGCGTTTCGTCTTGCGTTGCCTCCTGCTCTTAAGATTCACGATGTGTTTCATAGGTCGCTCCTCAAGCCGTATGTGCCGTCGTCTGACCCATCTCCTTTGCCTCCTGAGCCCATCTGTGTGGCGGGGAATTTGGAATTCGAGATCTCGAGGGTGGTTGATTCTCGCATGTCGCGCCGTTCTCTTCAGTATTTGGTGCACTGGAGGGGGTACGGTCCTGAGGAGCGGATGTGGGTGCCGGCGTCGGAGGTGTCCGCCGCTAGGCTGGTCCGCGCTTTTCACCGTTCCCATCCGGATAAGCCTGGTCCTGAGTGTCCGGGGGCCACTCGTAGAAGGGGGGGTACTGTCACGGGTGGCACGGATGACAGGGTGGAGGCCACGCGCAGACGATCCCAGCGTTTGGCCCACCAGCCATAATGGTGGAGGATGGTCCGTCTCTTTCAGGGGGCATTCACCTTCTGTGTAGATGGAGAGAAGGTGTGATGAGATCTCTCTATTATAGGGAGACGGCTGTGGAGGTCTTGTGCTCGGTCTGGTTTTATCCACCAATGTTGTAGGTCACTAGGACCCAGCAGATTCCTTCCACCTTTATAAGGAGGTTCATTACCTTTCCTCAGTGCAGGTGATATTTCCTTGTGGACTCTTTATCCTGGCTCCAGCAGAAGCTGAGGTTGTGAGCTTGCTGTGGTCTGCTGAAAGATAAGTGTTTCCTTTCCCCAAATGTCTGTCTTCCCTGGTGTTTGTCTTTAGTTAATAGTGGAGGGGTCTAGTGCACCTCTCCATCTGATCCTTAGATAAGGTAGTGCTAGGATCAGAGAGGGACGAGGTTCGTGGTCGGCGACAGTTGCGGAGACTGTATAGGGACGTAAGGGCAGACAGGGTCAGCCCTAGTAAGTCTAGGGGTCACCGTCTCCTTCTTGTGCCCTTAGCAGTAGGGACCCCTTATTCCCCCCCCCCGTCGTTATCCTACGCTGGGTGTCTTCCCCACTCCCAGCGTGACAATATAGGAGGAAAAGGGAGCCATGATGGTGGTGGAGACCTAAGAACAGGTGAGGATATAGGAGGAAAAGGGAGCAATGATGGTGGTGGAGACCTAAGAACAGATGAGGATATAGGAGGAACAGGGAGCCATGGTAGTGGTGGAGACCTAACAACAGATGAGGACATAGGAGGAACAGGGAGCCATGATGGTGGTGGAGACCTAAGAACAGGTGAGGATATAGGAGGAAAAGGGAGCCATGATGGTGGTGGAGACCTAAGAACAGGTGAGGATATAGGAGGAAAAGGGAGCAATGATGGTGGTGGAGACCTAAGAACAGATGAGGATATAGGAGGAACAGGGAGCAATGATGGTGGGCTAAGAACAGATGAGGATATAGGAGGAAAAGGGAGCAATGATGGTGGTGGAGACCTAAGAGCAGATGAGGATATAAGAGGAAAAGGGAGCAATGATGGTGGTGGAGACCTAAGAACAGATGAGGATATAAGAGGAAAAGGGAGCAATGATGGTGGTGGAGACCTAAGAACAGGTGAGGATATAGGAGGAAAAGGGAGCAATGATGGTGGTGGAGACCTAAAAACAGATGAGGATATAGGAGGAAAAGGGAGCAATGATGGTGGTGGAGACCTAAGAACAGATGAGGATATAGGAGGAACAGGGAGCAATGATGGTGGTGGAGACCTAAGAACAGATGAGGATATAGGAGGAACAGGGAGCAATGATGGTGGTGGAGATCTAAGAACAGATGAGGATATAGGAGGAAAAGGGAGCAATGATGGTGGTGGAGACCTAAGAACAGATGAGGATATAAGAGGAAAAGTGAGCAATGATGGTGGTGGAGACCTAAGAACAGATGAGGATATAGGAGGAAAGGGAGCAATGATGGTGGTGGAGACCTAAGAACAGATGAGGATATAGGAGAAACAGGGAGCAATGATGGTGGTGGAGACCTAAGAACAGATGAGGATATAGGAGGAAAAGGGAGTCATGATGGTGTTGGAGACCTAAGAACAGGTGAGGATATAAGAGGAAAAGGGAGTCATGATGGTGGTGGAGACCTAAGAACAGATGAGGATATAGGAGGAACAGGGAGCAATGATGGTGGTGGAGACCTAAGAACAGATGAGGATATAGGAGGAAAAGGGAGTCATGATGGTGGTGGAGACCTAAGAACAGATGAGGATATAGGAGGAAAAGGGAGCTATGATGGTGGTGGAGACCTAAGAACAGGTGAGGATATAGGAGGAACAGGGAGCCATGATGGTGGTGGAGACCTAAGAACAGATGAGGATATAGGAGGAATAGGGAGCCATGATGGTGGTGGAGACCTAAGAACAGGTGAGGATATAGGAGGAACAGGGAGCCATGATGGTGGTGGAGACCTAAGAACAGGTGAGGATATAGGAGGAACAGGGAGCCATGGTAGTGGTGGAGACCTAACAACAGATGAGGATATAGGAGGAACAGGGAGCAATGATGGTGGTGGAGACCTAAGAACAGATGAGGATATAGGAGGAACAGGGAGCCATGATGGTGGTGGAGACCTAAGAACAGGTGAGGATATAGGAGGAAAAGGGAGCCATGATGGTGGTGGTGACCTAAGAACAGGTGAGGATATAGGAGGAAAAGGGAGCAATGATGGTGGTGGAGATCTAAGAACAGATGAGGATATAGGAGGAAAAGGGAGCAATGATGGTGGTGGAGACCTAAGAGCAGATGAGGATATAAGAGGAAAAGGGAGCAATGATGGTGGTGGAGACCTAAGAACTGGTCAGGATATAGGAGGAAAAGGGAGCAATGATGGTGGTGGAGACCTAAAAACAGATGAGGAAAAGGGAGCAATGATGGTGGTGGAGACCTAAGAACAGATGAGGATATAGGAGGAACAGGGAGCAATGATGGTGGTGGAGACCTAAGAACAGATGAGGATATAGGAGGAACAGGGAGCAATGATGGTGGTGGAGATCTAAGAACAGATGAGGATATAGGAGAAAAAGGGAGCAATGATGGTGGTGGAGACCTAAGAACAGATGAGGATATAAGAGGAAAAGTGAGCAATGATGGTGGTGGAGACCTAAAAACAGGTGAGGATATAAGAGGAAAAGGGAGCAATGATGGTGGTGGAGACCTAAGAACAGATGAGGATATAGGAGGAAAAGGGAGCAATGATGGTGGTGGAGATCTAAGAACAGATGAGGATATAGGAGGAAAAGGGAGCAATGATGGTGGTGGAGACCTAAGAGCAGATGAGGATATAAGAGGAAAAGGGAGCAATGATGGTGGTGGAGACCTAAGAACTGGTGAGGATATAGGAGGAAAAGGGAGCAATGATGGTGGTGGAGACCTAAAAACAGATAAGGATATAGGAGGAAAAGGGAGCAATGATGGTGGTGGAGACCTAAGAACAGATGAGGATATAGGAGGAACAGGGAGCAATGATGGTGGTGGAGACCTAAGAACAGATGAGGATATAGGAGGAACAGGGAGCAATGATGGTGGTGGAGATCTAAGAACAGATGAGGATATAGGAGGAAAAGGGAGCAATGATGGTGGTGGACACCTAAGAACAGATGAGGATATAAGAGGAAAAGTGAGCAATGATGGTGGTGGAGACCTAAGAACAGATGAGGATATAGGAGGAAAAGGGAGCAATGATGGTGGTGGAGACCTAAGAACAGATGAGGATATAGGAGAAACAGGGAGCAATGATGGTGGTGGAGACCTAAGAACAGATGAGGATATAGGAGGAAAAGGGAGTCATGATGGTGGTGGAGACCTAAGAACAGATGAGGATATAAGAGGAAAAGGGAGCCATGATGGTGGTGGAGACCTAAGAACAGGTGAGGATATAGGAGGAACAGGGAGCAATGATGGTGGTGGAGACCTAAGAACAGATGAGGATATAGGAGGAAAAGGGAGTCATGATGGTGGTGGAGACCTACGAACAGATGAGGATGTAAGAGGAAAAGGGAGCCATGATGGTGGTGGAGACCTAAGAACAGGTGAGGATATAGGAGGAACAGGGAGCCATGATGGTGGTGGAGACCTAAGAACAGGTGAGGATATAGGAGGAAAAGGGAGTCATGATGGTGGTGGAGACCTAAGAACAGATGAGGATATAGGAGGAACAGGGAGCAATGATGGTGGTGGAGACCTAAGAACAGATGAGGATATAGGAGGAAAAGGGAGTCATGATGGTGGTGGAGACCTAAGAACAGGTGAGGATATAGGAGGAATAGGGAGCCATGATGGTGGTGGAGATCTAAGAACAGGTGAGGATATAGGAGGAACAGGGAGCCATGATGGTGGTGGAGACCTAAGAACAGGTGAGGATATAGGAGGAACAGGGAGCCATGGTAGTGGTGGAGACCTAACAACAGATGAGGATATAGGAGGAACAGGAGCAATGATGGTGGTGGAGACCTAAGAACAGATGAGGATATAGGAGGAACAGGGAGCCATGATGGTGGTGGAGACCTAAGAACAGGTGAGGATATAGGAGGAAAAGGGAGCCATGATGGTGGTGGTGACCTAAGAACAGGTGAGGATATAGGAGGAAAAGGGAGCAATGATGGTGGTGGAGATCTAAGACAGATGAGGATATAAGAGGAAAAGGGAGCAATGATGGTGGTGGAGACCTAAGAACTGGTGAGGATATAGGAGGAAAAGGGAGCCAATGATGGTGGTGGAGACCTAAAAACAGATAGGATATAGGAGGAAAAGGGAGCAATGATGGTGGTGGAGACCTAAGAACAGATGAGGATATAGGAGGAACAGGGAGCAATGATGGTGGTGGAGACCTAAGAACAGATGAGGATATAGGAGGAACAGGGAGCAATGATGGTGGTGGAGATCTAAGAACAGATGAGGATATAGGAGAAAAGGGAGCAATGATGGTGTGGAACCTAAGAACAGATGAGGATATAAGAGGAAAAGTGAGCAATGATGGTGGTGGAGACCTAAGAACAGATGAGGATATAGGAGGAAAAGGGAGCAATGATGGTGGTGGAGACCTAAGAACAGATGAGGATATAGGAGAAACAGGGAGCAATGATGGTGGGGAGACCTAAGAACAGATGAGGATATAGAGGAAAAGGGAGCATGATGGTGGGGAGACCTAAGACAGATAGATGAGGAAAAGGGAGCAATGATGTGGTGGAGACCTAAAACAGTGAGGATATAGGAGGAAAGGGAGCAATGATGGTGGTGGAGACCTAAACAGATGAGGATATAGGAGGAAAGGGAGTCATGATGGTGGTGGAGACCTAGAACAGTGAGGATTAAGAGGAAAAGGGAGCCATGATGGTGGTGGAGACCTAAGAACAGGTGAGGATATAGGAGGAACAGGGAGCCATGATGGTGGTGGAGACTAAGAACAGTGAGGATATAGGAGGAAAAGGGAGTCATGATGGTGGTGGAGACCTAAGAACAGATGAGGATATAGGAGAAAGGGAGCATGATGTGGTGGAGACTAAGAACAGTGAGGATATAGAGGAAAAGGGAGCATGATGGTGGGGAGACCTAAGAACAGTGAGGATATAGGAGGAATAGGGAGCCATGATGGTGGTGGAGACTAAGAACAGGTGAGGATATAGGAGGAACAGGAGCCATGATGGTGGTGGAGACCTAAGAACAGGTGAGGATATAGAGGAACAGGGAGCCATGGTAGTGGTGGAGACCTAACAACAGATGAGGATATAGGAGGAACAGGGAGCAATGATGGTGGTGGAGACCTAAGACAGATGAGGATATAGGAGGAACAGGGAGCCATGATGGTGTGGAGACCTAAGAACAGGTGGATATAGGAGGAAAAGGGAGCCATGATGGTGGTGGGACCTAAGAACAGGTGAGGATATAGGAGGAAAAGGGAGCAATGATGGTGGTGGAGATCTAAGAACAGATGAGGATATAGGAGGAAAGGGAGCAATGATGGTGGTGGAGACCTAAGAGCAGATGAGGATATAAGAGGAAAAGGGAGCAATGATGGTGGTGGAGACCTAAGAACTGGTGAGGATATAGGAGGAAAAGGGAGCAATGATGGTGGTGGAGACCTAAAAACAAGAGATGAGGAAAAGGGAGCAATGATGGTGGTGGAGACCTAAGAACAGATGAGGATATAGGAGAACAGGGAGCAATGATGGTGGTGGAGACCTAAGAACAGATGAGGATATAGGAGGAAAAGGGAGCAATGATGGTGGTGGAGATCTAAAACAGATGAGGATATAGGAGGAAAAGGGAGCAATGATGGTGGTGGAGACCTAAGAACAGATGAGGATATAAGAGGAAAAGTGGAGCAATGATGGTGGTGGAGACCTAAGAACAGGTGAGGATATAAGAGGAAAAGGGAGTCATGATGGTGGTGGAGACCTAAGAACAGATGAGGATATAGGAGGAACAGGGAGCAATGATGGTGGTGGAGACCTAAGAACAGATGAGGATATAGGAGGAAAAGGGAGTCATGATGGTGGTGGAGACCTAAGAACAGATGAGGATATAAGAGGAAAAGGGAGCATGATGGTGGTGGAGACCTAAGAACAGTGAGGATATAGGAGGAACAGGGAGCCATGATGGTGGTGGAGACCTAAGAACAGATGAGGATATAGGAGGAATAGGGAGCCATGATGGTGGTGGAGACCTAAGAACAGGTGAGGATATAGGAGGAACAGGGAGCCATGATGGTGGTGGAGACCTAAGAACAGGTGAGGATATAGGAGAAACAGGGAGCCATGGTAGTGGTGGAGACCTAACAACAGATGAGGATATAGGAGGAACAGGGAGCAATGATGGTGGTGGAGACCTAAGAACAGATGAGGATATAGGAGGAACAGGGAGCAATGATGGTGGTGGAGACCTAAGAACAGGTGAGGATATAGGAGGAAAAGGGAGCAATGATGGTGGTGGTAGATCTAAGAACAGATGAGGATATAGGAGGAAAAGGGAGCAATGATGGTGGTGGAGACTCTAAGAGCAGATGAGGATATAAGAGGAAAAGGGAGCAATGATGGTGGTGGAGACCTAAGAACTGGTGAGGATATAGGAGGAAAAGGGAGCAATGATGGTGGTGGAGACCTAAAACAGATAAGGATATAGGAGGAAAAGGGAGCAATGATGGTGGTGGAGACCTAAGAACAGATGAGGATATAGGAGGAAACAGGGAGCAATGATGGTGGTGGAGACCTAAGAACAGATGAGGATATAGGAGGAACAGGGAGCAATGATGGTGGTGGAGATCTAAGAACAGATGAGGATATAGGAGGAAAAAGGGAGCAATGATGGTGGGTGGACACTAAGAAACAGATGAGGATATAAGAGAAAAGTGAGCAATGATGGTGGTGGAGACCTAAGAACAGATGAGGATATAGGAGGAAAAGGGAGCAATGATGGTGGTGGAGACCTAAGAACAGATGAGGATATAGGAGAAACAGGGAGCAATGATGGTGGTGGAGACCTAAGAACAGATGAGGATATAGGAGGAAAAGGGAGTCATGATGGTGGTGGAGACCTAAGAACAGATGAGGATATAAGAGGAAAAGGGAGCCATGATGGTGGTGGAGACCTAAGAACAGGTGAGGATATAGGAGGAACAGGGAGCAATGATGGTGGTGGAGACCTAAGAACAGATGAGGATATAGGAGGAAAAGGGAGTCATGATGGTGGTGGAGACCTACGAACAGATGAGGATAGTAAGAGGAAAAGGGAGCCATGATGGTGGTGGAGACCTAAGAACAGGTGAGGATATAGGAGGAACAGGGAGCCATGATGGTGGTGGAGACCTAAGAACAGGTGAGGATATAGGAGGAAAAGGGAGTCATGATGGTGGTGGAGACCTAAAACAGATGAGGATATAGGAGGAACAGGGAGCAATGATGGTGGTGGAGACCTAAGAACAGATGAGGATATAGGAGGAAAAGGGAGTCATGATGGTGGTGGAGACCTAAGAACAGGTGAGGATATAGGAGGAATAGGGAGCCATGATGGTGGTGGAGATCTAAGAACAGTGAGGATATAGGAGGAAACAGGGAGCATGATGGTGGTGGAGACCTAAGAACAGGTGAGGATATAGGAGGAACAGGGAGCAATGGTAGTGGTGGAGACCTAACAACAGATGAGGATATAGGAGGAAAAGGGAGCAATGATGGTGGTGGAGACCTAAGAACAGATGAGGATATAGGAGGAACAGGGAGCCATGATGGTGGTGGAGACCTAAGAACAGTGAGGATATAGGAGGAAAAGGGAGCATGATGGTGGTGGAGACCTAAGAACAGATGAGGATATAGGAGGAAACAGGGAGCAATGATGGTGGTGGAGACCTAAGAACAGATGAGGATATAGGAGGAAAAGGGAGTCATGATGGTGGTGGAGACCTAAGAACAGATGAGGATATAAGAGGAAAAGGGAGCCATGATGGTGGTGGAGACCTAAGAACAGGTGAGGATATAGGAGGAAAAGGGAGCAATGATGGTGGTGGAGACCTAAGAACAGATGAGGATATAGGAGGAAAGGGAGCAATGATGGTGGTGGAGACCTAAGAACAGATGAGGATATAGGAGGAAAAGGGAGCATGATGGTGGTGGAGACCTAAGAACAGTGAGGATATAAAGGGGGAAAAGGGAGCCATGATGGTGGTGGAGACCTAAAACAGTGAGGATATAGGAGGAACAAAGGGAGCCATGATGGTGGTGGAGACCTAAGAACAGATGAGGATATAGGAGGAACAGGGAGCAATGATGGTGGTGGAGACCTAAGAACAGATGAGGATATAGGAGGAAAAGGGAGCAATGATGGTGGTGGAGACCTAAGAACAGTGAGGATATAGGAGGAAAAGGGAGCATGATGGTGGTGGAGATCTAAGAACAGTGAGGATATAGGAGGAACAGGGAGCCATGATGGTGTGGAGACCTAAGAACAGATGAGGATATAGGAGGAACAGGGAGCCATGGATGTGGTGGAGACCTAAAACAGATGAGGATATAGGAGGAACAGGGAGCAATGATGGTGGTGGAGACCTAAGAACAGATGAGGATATAGGAGGAACAGGGAGCCATGATGGTGGTGGAGACCTAAGAACAGGTGAGGATATAGGAGGAAAAGGGAGCCATGATGGTGGTGGAGACCTAAGAACAGGTGAGGATATAGGAGGAAAAGGGAGCAATGATGGTGGTGGAGATCTAAGAACAGATGAGGATATAGGAGGAAAAGGGAGCAATGATGGTGGTGGAGACCTAAGAACAGATGAGGATATAAGGAGGAAAAGGGAGCAATGATGGTGGTGGAGACCTAAGAACAGTGAGGATATAGGAGGAACAAGGGAGCAATGATGGTGGTGGAGACCTAAAGAACAGATGAGGATATAGGAGGAAAAGGGAGCAATGATGGTGGTGGAGACCTAAGAACAGATGAGGATATAGGAGGAACAGGGAGCAATGATGGTGGTGGAGACCTAAGAACAGATGAGGATATAGGAGGAACAGGGAGCAATGATGGTGGTGGAGATCTAAGAACAGATGAGGATATAGGAGGAAAAGGGAGCAATGATGGTGGTGGAGACCTAAGAACAGATGAGGATATAAGAGGAAAAGTGAGCAATGATGGTGGTGGAGACTAAGAACAGGTGAGGATATAAGAGGAAAAGGGAGTCATGATGGTGGTGGAGACCTAAGAACAGATGAGGATATAGGAGGAACAGGGAGCAATGATGGTGGTGGAGACCTAAGAACAGATGAGGATATAGGAGGAAAAGGGAGTCATGATGGTGGTGGAGACCTAAGAACAGATGAGGATATAAGAGAAAAGGGAGCCATGATGGTGGTTGAGACCTAAGAACAGGTGAGGATATAGGAGGAACAGGGAGCCATGATGGTGGTGGAGACCTAAGAACAGATGAGGATATAGGAGGAATAGGGAGCCATGATGGTGGTGGAGACCTAAGAACAGGTGAGGATATAGGAGGAACAGGGAGCCATGATGGTGGTGGAGACCTAAGAACAGGTGAGGATATAGGAGGAACAGGGAGCCATGGTAGTGGTGGAGACCTAACAACAGATGAGGATATAGGAGGAACAGGGAGCAATGATGGTGATGGAGACCTAAGAACAGATGAGGATATAGGAGGAACAGGGAGCCATGATTGTGGTGGAGATCTAAGAACAGGTGAGGATATAGGAGGAAAAGGGAGCAATGATGGTGGTGGAGACCTAAGAACAGATTAGGATATAGGAGGAAAAGGGAGCAATGATGGTGGTGGAGACCTAAGAACAGATTAGGATATAGGAGGAACAGGGAGCAATGATTGTGGTGGAGATCTAAGAACAGATGAGGATATAGGAGGAACAGGGAGCCATGATTGTGGTGGACACCTAAGAACAGATGAGGATATAGGAGGAACAGGGAGCCATGATTGTGGTGGAGATCTAAGAACAGGTGAGGATATAGGAGGAACAGGGAGCCATGATAGTGGTGGAGACCTAAGAACAGATGAGGATATAGGAGGAACAGGGAGCAATGATGGTGGTGGAGACCTAAGAACAGATGAGGATATAGGAGGAACAGGGAGCAATGATGGTGGTGGAGACCTAAGAACAGATTAGGATATAGGAGGAACAGGGAGCAATGATTGTGGTGGAGATCTAAGAACAGATGAGGATATAGGAGGAACAGGGAGCCATGATGGTGGTGGACACCTAAGAACAGATGAGGATATAGGAGGAACAGGGAGCCATGATTGTGGTGGAGATCTAAGAACAGGTGAGGATATAGGAGGAACAGGGAGCCATGATAGTGGTGGAGACCTAAGAACAGATGAGGATATAGGAGGAACAGGGAGCAATGATGGTGGTGGAGACCTAAGAACAGACGAGGATATAGGAGGAACAGGGAGCAATGATGGTGGTGGAGACCTAAGAACAGATGAGGATATAGGAGGAACAGGGAGCAATGATGGTGGTGGAGACCTAAGAACAGGTGAGGATATAGGAGGAACAGGGACCCATGATTGTGGTGGAGATCTAAGAACAGATGAGGATATAAGAGGAAAAGGGAGCCATGATGGTGGTGGAGACCTAAGAACAGGTGAGGATATAGGACAGGGAAATATCATGCATTACCTTATTTTGCTGAGTATAAAACACCCCCCGAATTTAGTGGAAAAAGTAATCCTAAATCCATTTTATAAGCCTATCTTTTAATATTGTGTTATAATTACATCAGCAGCATAGCAGTTTACCATGGAAAGGACAGGTGTGGAGCGTAGTCACAGGAGGCAGGGTCATAGTGATGAGAGGCGGTGGCACAGTGGGGCAATACTGCGGGGGGCCCAAGGCTGTGTGTATAGTGGGTCCCAGCAGGCAATTGCTGGACGCCATTAAATTCCTGACAGTTGATGCAATTGGTGAAAGGAAAATGGCTGCTTAGGCAGCACATGCACAGATTGAGATTGTGGACATCTGAAATCTCAATCTGTGCATGCGCCGCCTCTGACGCCATTTTCCTGAAAGTCATTGTGTCGAAAGCAGGCTATCCGTAATCTCAATCTGCGCTGTCTCCGCAGCCATGTTCCTTTCGACCATTGCATCAACTGTTTAGAGACTAATGGCGGCCGGCGAACGCCTGCTGGGACACACCATTCACACAGTCTTGGGTCCCGGAGAATTGCCCCACTGTGCCACCACCACCCACCCCCACCACCGTGACCCTGCTTCATGACCCTGCTCCACCACGACTGCACCTCCCAGGTAAGTTGCTATGCTGCTATTTGGACTTGATGCTCCCACATTTTACTCCCAATTTTAGAGGAAAAAGTGCCTCTTATAATCTGAAAAATACAATATATTATTTTAATCCCTTCCTGACCAACAGAAGAAGATGGCAAACTATTTTCTAGCTGACGGCCAATTTGCTAGATCTGGGCAAATCGAATCCCCATAAATTCAAGTTCACCAGAGTCTGCCATTTTTTGGAAGTTTGTAGCCATTTCAATTAAATACAGATTAATTTGCAGAACTGTCTGTCATTGAGCTAAATAGTGAGAATTAGGCGTGAACAGTGATGTGGACTCCTCATCTCTCTATGATAACACTGAATGGCAGAGTCCAGAGGTAGAAGAGCTGTCATAGGGGAACCTGAGAAATGTGAATTATTAACAGATAACTTACCCAAACGCTCCCAAGCTGATCAGTTTAAGTGTTTGAAAATCGTCCTCACACGGCCATCTAACTGAGGTCAATGGCGTCTCCTCCTCACACGGCTTTATAGCGGGGGACAGTGATGTCGTCACAGTTCTTTCTAAAATAGTGATGAAATGGAGAAGAAATAAAATGTATCAGATTATATTAATCTTAAACAAATAATACAGTAATATAACTGAGAAAGTGATAAAACGAGAGAGGCGTGGCCTGCGGCTCTATGTGAAGTCACACTCACAGGAGCTCCTGGTGCTTTATCCAAAGCGACGGACTTAATGACATTTTTAATGCCATTCTGATTCCACAACTAGTTACCAGCCTAACCAGCTACCCGCAGTGACCGAACGAGGCGAGTTCTGATGAGATCTGATGAGGAGAAAAGCCACACAAGGAGAACCCCATCTTCTTCAGTCTGAGGTAACGGCGCCATATTGGGCTCCTGCTGGCAGAGAAGATCATTCACGATTGTATTCTCCTTCATTGTTGACTGTTTCAGCGCTGAGGTACTGAGGAGACACAGATTCTACCTCATTATTAACTGTTTTAGCGCTGAGGTACTGAGGAGCCATATATTCTCCTTCACTATTAACTGTTTCAGCGCTGAGGTACTGAGGAGCTAAAGATTCTCTCTCACTGTTAACTGTTTCAACCCTGAGGTACTGAGGACCTAAAGATTCTCCCTCACTATTAACTGTTTCAGCGCTGAGGTACTGAGGAGCCATATATTCTCCTTCACTATTAACTGTTTCAGCGCTGAGGTACTGAGGAGCTAAAGATTCTCTCTCACTGTTAACTGTTTCAACCCTGAGGTACTGAGGACCTAAAGATTCTCCCTCATTATTAACTGTTTCAGCCCTGAGGTACTGAGGAGCTAAAGATCCTTCACTGTTAACTGTTTCAGCGCTGAGAGACTGAGGAGCTAAAGATTCTCCTTCACTATTAACTGTTTCAGCACTGAGGTACTGAGGAGCTAAAGATCCTTCACTGTTAACTGTTTCAGCGCTGAGAGACTGAGGAGCCAGAGATTCTCCTTCACTATTAACTGTTTCAGCCCTGAGGTACTGAGGAGCTAAAGATTCTCCCTCACTATTAACTGTTTCAGCACTGAGGTACTTTGGAGCCAGAGATTCTCCTTCACTATTAACTGTTTCAGCCCTGAGGTACTGAGGAGCTAAAGATCCTTCACTGTTAACTGTTTCAGCGCTGAGAGACTGAGGAGCTAAAGATTCTCCTTCACTATTAACTGTTTCAGCACTGAGGTACTGAGGAGCTAAAGATCCTTCACTATTAACTGTTTCAGCGCTGAGAGACTGAGGAGCTAAAGATTCTCCTTCACTATTAACTGTTTCAGCACTGGGGCATTGAGGAGCCAAAGATTCTCCTTCACTGTTAACTGTTTCAGCCCTGAGCGCTGAGGTACTAAAGGAGCTACAGATTGCATTCTTCTTCACTGTTAACTGTTTCAACGCTGAGCGACCTGCAAGAAAAGGTTCGGACGGGAAGATCGCTTCTAGCAAGTGGGGTTATCGGGCCCCCCACGCAAGCCAGCTTCGTAGACCAGGATTCCAAGATCCACGGCGCGATTCCCTTCACCCTTGGTCATCCAGGTTTCAGATAAGTACTGTATTATTCTAAATATTTCTCTCTGCAAAACACAGCCTGAGTCCACGAACCTCCCGATTGTTCCTGATACTGGGGGACTAATGCCCTCCAAATCCAGATCTACTTCCAACACAGACCATTCTGATAAGAACATGGAAGCGCAACAAAGCAGATCCAAGAGCAAAATACCTACCATGGCACATAGCCCTGGTAAAACCTTTAAGGGAAGAGATCATCCCACCAAAACCCTACCACTAACTGAAGAATCAGACCCTCATGAGGACTCGATGCTATATGAGAATTCCCAACATAGTTCAAAGAGGAAGGAGATAGACTCTCCCCCCCGCCAACACATTGAATCGCCTCCACAGGATGAGGCACAATCACAATGCAGAAGCCCAGCGAGGCAAAAAATCAAAGTCACTCAAGCTGAGGGCGAAGTCAATCGCATCTTGGATCGAAACCAAATTCCTGACAAGAAATTTCTCCTTCAGCTGTTCTCTTCATTAAAGGAGGAGATGAGAGAGCAATTTACAGATGTGAAAGCATCAATTAACGCCATAAACTCAAGATTAGATAAAACTGAAACTGATGTAGACAATTTAAAGAAAGAGATTAAAGCATGCCGTACTGAGTTGTCTAAAGCCAAAGGTGACATCAAATACCTCTCTGACAAACTTATTGACAGAGAAGATCGTGACCGTAGATCTAACTTAAAAATTAGGGGTGTACCAGAACAGGTTAAGTCACACGAATTGATTCCTTTCATTAAAAATCTGACAAAAAAATTGATCCCTTCTCTGCCAGACATAGAGCTTTCAATAGAAAGGGCGCATAGAATCCCTAAACCTCCGCGCTTCCCTGAAGACGTCCCTCGGGATGTTATTGTAAAATTCACCTTTTTTCAGACAAAAGATAAAATAAATAATTATACCAGACAAAATGGCCTCCTGCCTGCCCCTTACGACTCCCTAAAAATATACTCTGACATCTCCAGAGAAACTGCTATGAAGAGACGATCCTTGAGACCAATCACTGAAGTTTTAAGGAAACAACAGATAGCCTACAGATGGGGTCGCCCTACTACCTCTGTCATATTCTACCACAAACAAAAGCAGATCACAATAGAGGACTCCACGGAAGGTTTAAAACTCCTCAAACACCTTCACATACATGAGTAACTCTGCCGACTTCCCTATTGTTGGCATTAAAACTAGCACCAAAGGCCCCACCGTTAGCCCAAGAGGAAGACTCACATCAGTTCCCTGGAACTCTTCCTTCCCATTACGATCTAATTCGTATTGTTTACATTCTTTCTTGTATTCTTGTTGTATTTTACCCAAGTACCTCTTTACCTCCGTTTCTTCACCCAAACCCCCCTTACCCTCCCCTTATCATAAAGCTTTAGTATAATTCCTTGACTAGCACAATGGCACTAAGATTTATGTCACTAAATACAAACGGACTTAATTCGCCGCAAAAACGATTCAGCTTATGGAAGGAGATGAAATCAAATCGTGTTGATATAGCGGGTATCCAAGAGACTAGATTCCCCGTACAGAACCCTCCCAAATTCACCAATAAAAATTTTCCTCACATATACCTATCGTCCAACCCCAAAAAAAAAGCGGGAGTAGCATTAATTATCAAGGACTCACTGAAATTTGAAGAGCTCGAGCTTATTAAAGACAACGAGGGAAGGTACATAATCTTGATTTGCAAGATCAATGACACCACCTATACACTCGCGAACGTTTACACGCCTAATAATGGCCAAATCACTTTCCTCAGACGTCTTTTTGCCCTAATCCATGAAAAACAAAAGGGGACACTCTTAATTTTTGGGGATTTTAATGCAGTCCCGAATCCCCTATTAGATTCTTCTAATAAATCGAGGAATCTTAATACTAAACTTGACCCTCTCTTACAAAAGGAAGAACTCTTCGACGTATTCCGATGCTTACACACATCATCTGTGGAGTTCACCCATTATTCCAACTTGCATAAATCCTTCTCTAGAATTGACTTAGTTATAACTGACATTCATTCCCTATCTAAAGTTAAAACCATATCCATTCTCCCAAGAACGTGGTCGGATCACTCCCCCATTATTTTCGAATGTTCCAACTGCCCCCCCTTTAATGCACATTCCCCATGGAGGGCCAATTCTTACCTATTCACTCACCCTCAATATAAAACAGAGATTCAAGAATCACTCAAATTATATTTTAAAGAAAATGAAACTCCTGAGGTATCCTTATTCACACTATGGAACGCCCACAAAGCAACTATAAGAGGGTCACTAATTTATTTAAATGCGAAACACAAAAAAGCTCAACAAGAGGACACGAAAAAGCTGATCCACCAAATCTCCAACTTAGAAAGAGATATCTTGGCAGATCCATCCGAGAGGAAACACAAAGATCTTCTTGAACTCCGGATCCGACTGAAATCTCTTCTTTTATCAGATTATGATAAAATGGCCCGTATCTCCAGATTAAATTTCTACTCTAATATGAACAAGCCCTCCAAAACCTTCGCAAATTTGATTAAAATCCATAGATCTAAAACTTGTATCCACCAAATCAGGAACAAACAAAACCACGTGGTTAAAACCCCCGTGGAAATCTCTAGAGCCTTTGTAGAATTTTATAAAAGCCTCTATAATCTCAAAAATGATCCATTGGAGCATCAACCCACAAAGCAGAATATTAAGTCCTTTCTGGATTCCATTACACTCCCGACCCTTACAGAGGACACCCTAAATAGACTCAATCAACCTTACACCGAACAGGAAATAAAAGATATTATCATTAAACTTAAAAATAATAAATCCCCAGGCCCTGATGGTCTCCAAAATGAATACTTCATAGCTTATGAAAGTTTACTTACCCCCTACATCACTAAATTAATTAATTCTTTATCCAATAACAATCAATCGGTTCCGCACGAGATGCTTCAAGCATTAATTTCAGTGATTCCGAAAAATAAAGGAGATAGAGAATTGGTATCTAATTACAGACCCATTTCTCTGCTCAATACTGACATTAAAATTATCTCTAAAGCAATTAATGTCAGACTGCAAAAAATTATCCCGCTTTTGATCCACCAGGACCAGGTGGGTTTTACCCCAAAAAGAAGCTCCACTGACGCGACGAGAAGAATTTTAAACCTGTCAGCTCACGCTGAATCCTCTGGAACCCCTATGATAGTGGTCTCTGTCGACGCAGAAAAAGCGTTCGACAGAGTCCACTGGGGATACCTATTTGAGGTCCTGCACAAATTTGGAATAAATGGCCCCATATTTAACTCCATTCAAGCCTTGTACACTGCCCCCTCGGCAAGGTTACTCACTAACAATCACTTATCTGCCCCATTTATGTTGACTAACGGCACAAGGCAAGGCTGTCCCCTCTCGCCCTCTCTTTTTAATTTATTCATTGAACCGTTGGCCGAAAAAATCCGATCTCATCCGCAAATCACTGGTATTACTCTGAACAGCGAATCCTATAAAATTAGTCTATTTGCGGATGACATAATTTTAACTCTCACAGATCCAATATCCTCAATGTGTAATCTCCTTTCCCTCATGGAAGACTTCTCTAAGGTCTCCCACTATAAAATAAACATCGCTAAAACGCAAGTACTTAGTTATAACCTCCCAGACCAGATTATTTCCTCCTTACAACAAAATAATGGTTTGGATTGGGAGAAGAATGTGTTGGATTATTTGGGAATTATAATTACTAAACCCATATCTCATACTTATGAATCCAATTTAGGAAAGATATACAAAACTGTACAAATAGACCTAACTAATATTTCCAAAACTGAATTGACATGGTTGGGCAGGATAGAAGCGTATAAACTATTCATTTTACCTAAACTACTTTATATTTTTCGCTCGATCCCCCTCCAGGTCAATTCTAATTGGTGCAAAAAACTTCAAACCCAATTATCCAACTTCATCTGGGGAGGGAAAAAACCCAGAACTGCTCTTTCTACTTTAGAAAAAAGCAAACCACATGGTGGTTTAGCTGTGCCCAACATATCGGCCTATTACCATTCGGCGTTGATCAAACTGAGTCAGAATTGGTGGGGTTCGGAGGAGACTCCAAGATGGATAAACATAGAGAAAGCATTTCACCAGACGGCAGATCTCCACTGGTCATTACTCTCCTATCTGTGTGACAAAAACAAGAAGTTACCCTCTATGCCTACATTAAAAGCAACCATACGCGCATGGAGATGCCTGACCATGAAATCACAAGCATCAAATCGATTGTCTTCTCCTTATTGGATTCCTTTGTCTCTCCTACCAGCACTCTCGTCAGCTGTAGATATCAATACATGGACTATTAGCGGTATTCACACCTTGTCTGACATACTCGATGAGGATACACAACTTAAATCCTTTACAATCCTGCAGACCAAATTTGGCTTACCAGAGGAAGAATTCGAAACTTGGACCAAAATCAAACGTATACTCAACAAAAACAGTCTCAATCTTAACCTCCCGCTAAACATTACCCAGCTCTTCCGTTTCAACCAGTCGAAGGTTTTCTGGTCTTTCAAATCCATTTACAGAGAATGGATTCTTGACTCTGCATACTCGATCACTCCCAACATTGAAGCCTGGAGTAGAGAACTTCAAGTCCCGCTCCCTATCAACTTAATTGAAGAAACATTACAAACTGTGCTCAAAAGTCTCTCATGTGCAACTTTACTTGAGTCCTATTACAAAACCTTGACCAGGTGGTATTTCACTCCCACAAGACTTCAAAAATTTTCTAACACCTTGTCTCCTTTGTGTTGGAGGAACTGCGGTCACCCTGGCTCAATGTCACATATATTTTGGGACTGTCCTTCCCTTCGTCACTTCTGGGGAAAAATTCATCTACTTCTTTGTGATATAACTGGACTTAATTTAGATCTTACTCCAGAACTTGCATTGCTATCAATAGGAATCAACGACATACCTTCAGACCTCAGAGCCCTTATAGTGCACATTCTCATTGCGTGTAAAAATGGTATTGCAACGCGTTGGAAGGACCCGGATCCACCCACGCTTGATGCAGTTTTGGGGACCATCGCATCACATAACTCTTACGAATATATGCACTCTCTGAGAAATAATCTCCAAGCAAAATACAAAAAGAAATGGACGCCATGGAACCAATTTTTCTATCAACAAGATGTCCCTTTTACTCGGACCTGAATTGACTCCTTTCCAATTTGCTTCAGAATAGTCTAGTCAAGCATAACTGTGAATCATTTCTCTCCCTTCCTTCTCCCCACTGCCCTCCTTCCCAGTTCACTCCCCCCCCTCCCTGTTTGGAATTATCGAGAATACCGAACTTTCTTATTGTTTATTGTTTGATATTTTCCGTTATCATCATACTATTGTAACATGTATTTTTTTTTTTTTTTTTTGATCATCCTATTGTACCGTCATTGTTAAGGCGACCTTTGTAAAATTGTGTATAACCAAATAAAAATGTTGAACAAGAAAGTGATAAAACGTCTGAAATTGGGATTGATGCTGGTTATATGGGAATTGTATATCTAAGGCATATCATCTATAGATGGATGACTGTAATGGAAATGATACAGGAATCCCCGGTGATCGAATGAATGAGGAACCCATCCCCCTCACTGTACATATACAAGGCCATATATCAATGATCCCCAGCACTGTAGTGTATGGGAGCCTTATGAATGCCAGGTCACACTGCCTTATTGGGAGCCTCTCAGCAGGTAGGTACATATGGAAGTTGTACTATGGCTGTATAGGTGCTTATTCACCAATGAAAACATCTTTTTGTAGAGATTTGGTGTGCCAGCCATGAAAAATCAAGGATTTCTCTTGGTGTGTGTGTTTTTTTTATGTTTACTGACAGTATTGCTAATTGTTGGCTGTCATACTGACGGCTGACATTAGCAATAGGGTTTGACGTGAGCTGGCAATAAAAGCTGACATCAACCCCATTATTACCTAGTCTTCCACCATACACGGCAGCTGGAAGAGTGGGGTAATCGCCAGTTTTGGCGTCTCTCATAGAGGCGCCAATACTGGGTGGTTGCTGGCTGCAATTTTCAGTGTGGGGGGCCCAAAATGCTTGCGCCTCCCCACACTGAGAATTACAGCTTTAGGGTATGTGCACATCTGACGTTTGTGCATCTCTGCAGTCCGTCCAAAAACCTGGGTTTTTTTAGCAGAAACTGAGTTTTCTGTGCTCAGCAGTGTCCCTCTTTTTTTGCTCGTTTTCCGCCCGGTTTTACAGCGTTTTTCTCGGCGGTTTTCTCGGCGGTTTTGAAAACTGAGTTTTTTGTGCACTTGATCAGCTGAAACCGCTGGAAAAACGGTGGAAAGAAGCCACTTGCTCTATTTTTGGAAAACCGGTGGAAAAACTCAGTTTTGACTGAAAACGACCAGAAGAAAACCGTTCTAGTGAAGACAGAGTTTTCTAAAATCCATTGACTAGCATGTTAATCCAACCGGAGGGTAGGATTAACATAAATTAACATAAAACTGAGCGGAAAACGCAGACAGAAAACGTCCAAAAGCAGCCCACAAAACGACTGATGTGCACATACCCTTAAACTACATGGGTTACTTTGGCTAACAATAGATAATACGGTGAAGCCCACGCCAATTAAAAAAAAAGGTCTCCCCTGTATTTTTCATTGCCAGCGAAGGTAACACCAGGCAGCGGGAGTTGGAAGACAGTAGCTGCACTGGCAAGAGAAAATACAGCGAAGCCCCACTTATTTTTAACAGAAAATTAAACACTTTATTATTTAAAAAAAAACACAGAAACAGGTTTTAAACTAAAAATACATTTATTTACATACATTAGGATAGAGCATGGGGGGAAGAGATAGGGAGGGACCACACAGGGGGAGAGACGGCCTCCACCCCCAGCGCCATAGAGCGTGCCCCATCGTGATGTCAAGGCCCACCCAATGCGGTGGCATTGGGCCCACCTCTATTATATATAAAATCTGTCATGTGTAGTACGTATCATTGTATGCATGACATATCTATCCATCTATCTATTTACAGTTGTGCTCAAAAGTTTGCATACCCCGGCAGATTTTTTGCTTTCTTGTCATTTTTTGAGACAATATGAATGATAACACGTAGACTTTTTTTCCACTCATGGTTAGTGTTCGGTGAAGCCATTTATTGTCAAACTAATGTGTTTTCTCTTTTTAAATCATAATGACAACCAAAAACATTCAAATGGCCCTGATCAAAAGTTCACATACCCTGGGTGATTTTGGCCTGATAACATGCACAGAAGTTGACACAAATGGGTTTGAATGGCTAATAAAGGTAACATCCCTCTCTTTTGACCTGTTTGCTTGTAATCAGTGTGTGTGCATACATGTTGAGTGAGTTCCTGGGATCCAGACAGACTCTTGTATCTTTCATCCAGCCACTGATGTTTCTGGATTGTGAGTCATGGAGAAATCAAAAGAATTGTCAACGGATCTATGGAGAAAGCTTGTTGAACTGTATAAAACAGGAAAGGGATACAAAAAGATATCCAAGGAATTGATAATGCTAGTCAGCAATGTTCAAACTGTGATTAACAAATGGAAAATCAGAGGCTCTGTAAAAACCAAACCACGATCAGGTAGACCAACAAAAATTTTGGCCATAATTGCCAGGAAAATCGATCAGGATGCAAAGAAAAACCCACAAATAACATCAGCTGAAATACAGGACTCACTGAAAGCTAGCGGTGTGGTTGTTTCAAGACGCACAATAAGGAGGTACTTGAAGAAAAATGGGCTGCATGGTCGAGTCGCCATAAGAAATGCTACAAAGTATCTTGCCTACAATATACCAAACAGCACAGAGACAAGCTCCAAACTTCTGGAACAAGGTAATTTGGAGTGATGAGACCAAAATCGAACATTTTGACCACAACTATACGTTGTATTTGGAGAGGTGTCAACAAGGCCTATGATGAAAGGAACACCATTCCTACTGTAAAGCATGGAGGTGGATTGCTGATGATGTGGGGATGTGTGAGCTATAATGGTACAGGAAACTTGGTTAAAAAGAAAAGATGAATGCAGCACGTTATCAGCAAATACTGGAGGCAAATTTGCACTCATCAACCCGGAAACTGCGCATGGGACTTACTTGGACGTTCCAACATGACAAGGATCCAAAACACAAGGCCAAGTCGACCTGCTGTTGGCTACAGCAGAACAAAGTGAAGGTTCTGGAGTGGCCACCTCAGTCTCCTAACCGCAATATCATTGAGACACTCTGGGGAGAACTCAAGCTCGCAGTTCATGCAAGAAAGCCCAGGAATTTACAGGAGCTGAAAAAGGACCTGTCACCCCCATGGTGCTATGCTAACTGAATGCAGCACTGAATGCAGCATGTCAGCTGCATTCAGGGAAGGGGTCCCCCATGTCTCTAGCCCCCTGTAAGTTGTAAAAAAGACTTCATAAAGTTTATGGATAAGGAGTCCAGAGGGACTTATTCAGTAATGAGTCATCGTTGTTGCATTGTGTCCTCCCCGCCTCCAGCCCTCTCTGGTCCACCTCCAGCCATCAGCGTTGACACATACAGGAGACTGAACAAGAGAGGGCTGTTGGCGGGGAGGACACCATACAACAGCGATGACTCATTACTGAGTAAGTCCCTCCGGACTTCTTATCTGTACACTTTATAAAGTCTTTTTAACAGCTTACAGAGGGGCTAGAGACATGGGGGACCCTTTCCTGAATGCAACAGACACACTGCATTCAGTGCTGCATTCAGTTAGCATAGCACCAGGGGGGGTGACAGCTCCTCTTGAAGGCTTTTTGCCAAGAAGAAAGGGAAGCTTTACAATCTGAGCCTCATCCTCAACTACCACAAAAGACTTCAAGCTGTCACTGATGTTAGAGGGGGCAATACATGGTATTAAGAGGTGGGGTATGTGAACTTTTGATCAGGGTCATTTGGATGTTTTTGGTTGTCATTACGATTTAAAAAGAGAAAACACAATAATTGGCAAGAAATGTCTTCACCCAACCACTGACCATGAGTGTAAAAAAAGAGAATGTGTTATCATTCATATTCTCTGAAAAAAGGCAAAGAAAGCAAAAAAATCTGCCGGGGTATGTAAACTTTTAAGCACAACTGTAGCTATCTTTCTCTATTATATCTCTCTCTCACATCTATGCATCTATTATCTATCTCTCACATCTACCTATCAATAATCTACCACCAATCTATCTATCATCAATATATCTATTATTTGTCATTCATCTACCTGATATATTACCCACCAAACATATCAAACTATAATGTATATATATATATATATATATATATATACAGTATATATTATATATCTGCTAAATAATTGCCTAATCGTGTCTGTCTGAGGCCGAAATCGCGCACCAGCACTCATTGGTCGCCAATGACCGCAGCTTATGCAAAAGAGCCACATGGCACACAAATTCAAAATTTGCGCCCCGTGTGGCTCTCCTCAAAGCCCCCTCTCTCCTCTTGGCACCCACTCCTGCTGTCCTGTCCGCGCTCCCCGCGGTCCTCCGCTACCGGCGTCCCTACAATTTTTTTCCTGTCTGTGGGATCCTACTTTTTGTAGGACCCCACGGACAGGAAAGGACACCACAGGGGGTGACCTATTCTATGTTCGGGTCTGTGATTGTCACAGATCCGATCCGGACACAGCGGGGCACTATCACTTCCGCAGTGTATAATGGGGCAGGAGGAGCACAGAGGAGCGGGGGGTAGGAGGAGCACGAGGCAGGAGGAGCGGGGGGCAGGAAAAGCGCTAGGCAGGAGGAGCGTGGGGCAGGAGGAGAGACGGAGAAGCAGGGACAGCAAGAGCGGTGACAGGTGGAGAGACGGAGGAGCGGCGACAGGAGGAGAGATAGAGGAGCGGTGACAGGAGGCGCAGTCACAGGATAAGACGTGACAGAGGGAAAGACGGAGGAGAGGGGACAGAGAAACGTGTACAGGAGGAGCAGTGACAGGAGGAGCGGGGACAGGAGAGATGGAGGAGCGGGGACAGGAAAAGCGGTGACAGGAGGAGAGACGGAGGAGCGGTGACAGGAGGAGTGGTGACAGGAGAAGCGGTGACAGGAAGAGTGGTGAAGCAGAGACAGGAGGAGCAGTCACAGGATAAGCCGTGACAGAAAGAAAGACGAAGGAGAGGGGACAGGAGGAGTGGTGGCAGGAGGAGAGACAGAGGAATGGGGACAGGAGGAGCAGTGACAGGAGGAGTGGGGACAGGAGGAGAGATAAAGGAGCATGGACAGGAAAAGCTGTGACAGGAGGAGAGATGGAGAAGCGGGAACAGGAGGAGCGGGGACAGGAGAAGAGACGGAGGAGCGGGAACAGGAGGAGAGACAGAGGAACGGGACAAGAGGAGCAGTGACAGGAGGAGCGGGGACAGGAGGAGAGATGAAAGAGTGGGGACAGGAAAAGCGGTGACAAGAGGAGAGATGGAGAAGCGGGAACAGGAGGAGCGGGGACAGGAGGAGAAACACAGGAGTGGGGACAGGAGAAGTGGTGATAGGATAAGCGGTAACAGGAAGAGTGGTGACAGGAAGAGAGACGAAGGAGTGGGGACAGGAGGAGAGACGGAGGAGCTGGGGCAGGAGGAGAGACGGAGGAGCGGTGACAGGAGGAGAGTCGGAGGTGTGGTGACATGAGGAGTGGTGACATGAGGAGCGGTGACAGGAAAATAGATGGAGAAGCGGCAACAGGAGGAGCGGGGACAGGAGAAGAGACAGAGAAGCGGGGACAGGAGGAGAAACAGAGGAGTGGGGACAGGAGAAGCGGTGATAGGAGAAGCGGTGACAGACAGAGAGATGGAGGAGCGGGAACTGGAGGTGCGGGGACAGGAGGAGAGACGGAGGAGCAAGGACAGGAGGAGCGGTGACAGGAGTAGGGACGGAGGAGCGGTGATATGAGGAGCGATGACATGAGGAGCAGTGACAGCAAAAGAGACGGAGGAGCGGGAACAGGAATAGCAGGGACAGGAGGAGAGATGGAAGAGCGGGGACAGGAGGAGCGGTGACAGGAGGAGATACGGAGGAGCGGTGACAGGAAAAGCGATGACAGGAGGAAACACGGAGGAGCGGTGACAGGAGGAGCGGTGACAGGAGGAGAAACAGAGGAGCGGTAACATGAGGGGCAGTGACATGAGGAGCAGTGACAGGAAAAGAGATGGAGAAGCAGGAACAGGAGGAGCGGGGACAGGAAGAGAGACAGAGGAGTGGGGACAGGAAGAGAAACAGAGGAGTGGGAACAGGAAAAGCGGTGACAGGAGAAGCAGTGACAAGATGAGAGATGGAGGAGCGGGAACTAGAGGAGCGTGGACAGGAGGAGAAACGGTGGAGCGGGGACAGGAGGAGCGGAGACAGGAGTAGAGACGGAGGAGCGGTTACATGAGGAGCAGTGACAGGAAGAGAGACAGGAGCGGGAACACGAATAGCGGGGACAGGAGGAGAGATGGAGGAGCGGGGACAGGAGGAGCGATGACAGGAGGAGAAACAGAGGAGTGGGGACAGGAGGAGCGGTGACAGGAGGAGCGATGACAGGAGGAGACCTGGAGGAACGATGACAGGAGGAGAGACGAAGGAGCAGTGACATGAGGAGCGGGTGACATGAGGAGCGGTGACAGGAAAACAGATGGAGAAGCAGCAACAGGAGTGGCGGGGACAGGAAGAGAGATGGAGTAGTGGGTACAGGAAGAGAAACAGGAGTGGGGACAGGAGAAGCGGTGACAGGAGGAGCGGTGACATGAGGAGCAGTCACAGGTTACGCGCTGACATAAGGAAAGGTGCCAGAGTACAGGAGGAGCGGTGACAGGAGGAGAGACAGAGGAGCAGGGACAGGAGGAGTGGTGACAGGAGGAGAGATGAAGGAGCGGGGACAGGAGGAGCAGTCACAGGATAAGCCGTGACAGAAGGAAAGACGGAGGACAGGGGACAGGACGAGCGGTGACAGGAGGCGAGACAGAGGAACAGGGACAGGAGGAGAGACGGAGGAGCGGGGACAGGAGGAGAGACGGAGGAGTGGTGACAGGAGAAGCGGTGACATGAGGAGCGGGGGGCAGGAGGAACGTGGGGCAGGAGGACCACGAGGCAGGAGGAGCGCGGGGGGCAGGAAAAGTGCAGGGCAGGAAGAGAGACGGAGGAGTGGGGACAGGTAGAGAAACAGAGGAGTGGTGGGGACAGGAGAAACAGTGACTGGAGGATCGGTGACATGAGAAGCAGTCACAGGTTACGCGCTGACATAAGGAAAGGTGCAGGAGCAGAGACAGGAGGAGAGACAGAGGAGCAGGGACAGGGGGAGCGGTGACAGGAAGAGAGATGGAGGAGCGGGAACAGGAATAGCGGGGACAGGAGGAGACACGTAGGAGCGGTGACAGGAGGAGCGGTGACAGGAGGAGAGATGGAGGAGCGGGGACAGGAGGAGAGATGGAGGAGCCGTGACAGGACAAGCGGTGACAGAAGGAGCGGTGACAAGGGAAGCGGTGACAGGAAGAGAGACGGAGGAGCGAGAACAGGAGGATCAGGGACAGAAGGAGAGATGGAGGAGTGGGGACAGGAGGAGCAGTGACAGGAAAAGAGATGGAGGAGCGGGGACAGGAGGAGAAACAGAGGAGTGGGGACAGGAGAAGCAGTGACAGGAAGAGTGGTGATAGGAAGAGAGACAGAGGAGTGGGAACTGGAGGAGCGGGGACAGGAGGAGAGACGGAGGAGCAGGGACAGGTGGAGCGGTGACAGGAGGGGAGACGGAGGAGCGGTGACATGAGGAGCGGTAACATGAGGAGTGGTGAAATGGGGTGATTTGACATGAGGAGCGGTGACAGGAAGAGAGACGGAGGAGCGGGAACAGGAATAGTGGGGACAGGAGGAGAGACGGATGAGCGGTGACAGGAGGAGAGACCGAGAAGCGAGGACAGGAGGAGAAACACAGGAGTGGGGACAGGAGGAGTGGTGGCAGGAGGACAGACGAAGGAGCGGTGACAGAAGGATCGATGACAGGAGGAGACACGGATGAGCGATGACAGGAGGAGTGGTGACAAGAGGAGAGATGGAGGAGCAGGGTCAGGAGGAGAGATGGAGGAGCGATGACAGGACAAGCGGTGACAGGAGGAGGGGTGACAAGAGAAGCAGTGACAGGAAGAGATACAGACGAGCGAGAACAGGAGGATGAGGGACAGGAGGAGAGATGGAGGAGTGGGGACAGGAGAAAAGGTGACAGGAAGAGAGACGGAGAAGCGGGAACAGGAGGAGAGATGGAGGAGCCGGGACAGGAGGAGAGATGGAGAACCGGTGACAAGAAGAGAGACGGAAGAACGGTGACATGAGTAGCGGTGACAGGAAGAGAGATGGAGGAACAGGAATAGTGGGGACAGGAGGAGAGATGGAGGAGCGGGGGACAGGAGGAGTGGTGACAGGAGGAGAAACACAGGAGTGGGGACAGGAGGAGTGGTGACAGGAGGAGAGACGGAGGAGCAGTGACAGGAGGATCGATGACAGCAGGAGACATGGAGGAGCAATGACAGGAGGAGCGGTGACAGGAGGAGAGATGGAGGAACGGGGACAGGAGGAGAGACGGAGGAGCGGTGACAGGACAAGCAGTGATAGGAGGAGCGGTGACAAGAAAAGCGGTGACAGGAGAAGCAGTGACAGGAAGAGAGACGGAGGAGCGAGAACAGGAGGATCAGGGACAGGAGGGGAGATGGAGGAGCAGGTACAGGAGGAGCTGTGACAGGAGGAGAGACGAAGGAGCGGTGACAGGAGGAGCGGGAACAGGAAGAATGGTGACAGGAGGAGCGGTGACAGAAGGAGCAGGGACAGGAGGAGCGATGGATGAGCGGTGACAAGAGGAGAAACAGGAGCGATAACAGGAGGAGTGGGGACAGGAGGAGAGACGGAGGAGCGGTGAGAGGAGGAGAGACCGAGGAACAGGGACAGTAGGAGCGGTGACAGGAGGAGGCACGGATGAGCGGTGACAGGAGGAGAGATGGACGAGCAAGGACAGGAGGAGCGGTGACATGAGGAGCGGTAACATGAGGAACGGTGAAATGGGGGGCGGTGACATGAGGAGCGGTGACAGGAAGAGAGACGGAAGAGCGGGAACAGGAATAGTGGGGTCAGGAGGAGGTATGGAGAAGCCGGGACAGGAGGAGCGGTGACAGGAGGAGAAACACAGGAGTAAGGACAGGAGGAGCAGTGACAGGAGGAGAGACGAAGGAGCGGTGACAGGAGGATCGATGACAGTAGGAGAGATGGAGGAGCGGTGACAGGAGGATCGATGACAGGAGGAGAGACGGAGGAGTGGTGACACAACAAGCAGTGACAGGAGGAGCGGTGACAAGAGAAACGTTGACAGGAGAAGCAGTGACAGGAAGAGAGACGGAGGAGTGAGAACAGGAGGATAAGGGACAGGAGGAGAGATGGAGGAGTAGGCACAGGAGGAGCAGTGACAGGAGGAGATATGGAGGAGCAGTGACAGGAGGAGCGGGGACAAGAGAAGCGGTGACATGACAAGCAGTGACAGAAAAAGAGACGGAGGAGTGAGAACTGCAGGATCAGGGACAGGAGGAGAGATGGAGGAGCGGTGACAGGAGGAGCAGTGACAGGAGGAGAGATGGAGGAGCAGTGACAGGAGGAGCGGGGACAAGAGAAGCGGTGACATGACAAGCAGTGACAGAAAAAGAGACGGAGGAGTGAGAACTGCAGGATCAGGGACAGGAGGAGAGATGGAGGAGCGTGACAGGAGGAGCAGTGACAGGAGGAGAGATGGAGGAGCAGTGACAGGAGGATCGATGACAGGAGGATACACTAAGGAGCGGTGACAGGAGGAGCGGGGACAGGAGGAGAGACGGAGGAGCGGGGACAGGAGGAGAGACGGAGGAGTGCTGACAGGAGAAGCGGTGACATGAGGAGCGGGGGGCAGGAAAAGTGCGGGGCAGGAAGAGAGACGGAGGAGTGGGGACAGGAAGAGAAGCAGGAGTGGTGGGGACAGGAGAAACAGTGACTGGAGGATCGGTGACATGAGGAGCGGTGACATGAGAAGCAGTCACAGGTTACGCGCTGACATAAGGAAAGGTGCAGGAGCAGGGACAGGAGGAGAGACAGAGGAGCAGGGACAGGAAGAGAGATGGAGGAGCGGGAACAGGAATAGCGGGGACAGGAGGAGACACGTAGGAGCGTTGACAGGAGGAGTGGTGACAGGAGGAGAGATGGAGGAGCGGGGACAGGAGGAGAGATGGAGGAGCCGTGACAGGACAAGCGGTGACAGAAGGAGCGGTGACAAGGGAAGCGGTGACAGGAAGAGAGACGGAGGAGCGAGAACAGGAGGATCAGGGACAGGAGGAGAGATGGAGGAGTGGGGACAGGAGGAGCAGTGACAGGAAAAGAGATGGAGAAGCGGGAACAGGAGGAGCGGGGACAGGAGAAGAGATGGAGGAGCGGGGACAGGAGGAGAAACAGAGGAGTGGGGACAGGAGAAGCAGTGACAGGAAGAGTGGTGATAGGAAGAGAGACAGAGGAGTGGGAACTGGAGGAGCGGGGACAGGAGGAGAGACGGAGGAGCGGTGACATGAGGAGCGGTAACATGAGTGGTGAAATGGGGAGCTTTGACATGAGGAGCGGTGACAGGAAGAGAGACGGAGGAGCGGGAACAGGAATAGTGGGGACAGGAGGAGAGACGGATGAGCGGTGACAGGAGGAGAGACCGAGGAGCGAGGACAGGAGGAGCGGTGACAGGAGGAGAAACACAGGAGTGGGGACAGGAGGAGCGGTGACAGGAGGACAGACGAAGGAGCGGTGACAGAAGGATCGATGACAGGAGGAGACACGGATGAGCGATGACAGGAGGAGCGGTGACAGGAGGAGATGGAGGAGCAGGGTCAGGAGGAGAGATGGAGCGATGACAGGACAAGCGGTGACAGGAGGAGGGGTGACAAGAGAAGCAGTGACAGGAAGAGATACAGACGAGCGAGAACAGGAGGATTAGGGACAGGAGGAGAGATGGAGGAGTGGGGACAGGAGAAAAGGTGACAGGAAGAGTGGTGACAGGAAGAGAGACGGAGAAGCGGGAACAGGAGGAGCGGGGACAGGAGGAGAGACGGAGGAGCCGGGACAGGAGGAGCGGTGACAGGCGGAGAGACGGAGGAGCGGTGACATGAGGAGCGGTAACATGAGGAGTGGTGAAATGGGGAGCTTTGACATGAGGAGCGGTGACAGGAAGAGAGACGGAGGAGCGGGAACAGGAATAGTGGGGACAGGAGGAGAGACGGAGGAGCGGTGACAGGAGGAGAGAGCGAGGACAGGAGGAGCGGTGACAGGAGGAGAAACACAGGAGTGGGGGACAGGAGGAGCGGTGACAGGAGGAGAGACGAAGGAGCGGTGACAGAAGGATCGATGACAGGAGGAGACACGGATGAGCGGTGACAGGAGGAGCGGTGACAGGAGGAGAGATGGAGGAGCAGGGTCAGGAGGAGAGACGGAGGAGCGATGACAGGACAAGCGGTGACAGGAGGAGGGGTGACAAGAGAAGCAGTGACAGGAAGAGATACAGACGAGCGAGAACAGGAGGATGAGGGACAGGAGGAGAGATGGAGGAGCGGTGACACGAGGAGCGGGAACAGGAGGAATGGTGACAGGAGGAGTGGTGACAGAAGGAGCAGGGACAGGAGGAGCGATGGATGAGCGGTGACAAGAGGAGAGACAGAGGAGCGATAACAGGAGGAGTGGGGACAGGAGGAGAGACGGAGGAGCGGTGAGAGGAGGAGAGACCGAGGAACAGGGACAGTAGGAGCGGTGACAGGAGGAGGCACGGATGAGCGGTGACAGGAGGAGAGATGGAGGAGCAAGGACAGGAGGAGCGGTGACATGAGGAGCGGTAACATGAGGAACGGTGAAATGGGGGGCAGTGACATGAGGAGCGGTGACAGGAAGAGAGACGGAAAAGCGGGAACAGGAATAGTGGGGTCAGGAGGAGGTATGGAGAAGCCGGGACAGGAGGAGAAACACAGGAGTGAGGACAGGAGGAGCAGTGACAGGAGGAGAGACGGAGGAGCGGTGACAGGAGGATCGATGACAGTAGGAGAGATGGAGGAGCGGTGACAGGAGGATCGATGACAGGAGGAGAGACGGAGGAGTGGTGACACAACAAGCAGTGACAGGAGGAGCGGTGACAAGAGAAACGTTGACAGGAGAAGCAGTGACAGGAAGAGAGATGGAGGAGTGAGAACAGGAGGATAAGGGACAGGAGGAGAGATGGAGGAGTAGGCACAGGAGGAGCAGTGACAGGAGGAGAGACGGAGGAGCAGTGACAGGAGGAGCGGGACAAGAGAAGCGGTGACATGACAAGCAGTGACAGAAAAAGAGACGGAGGAGTGAGAACTGCAGGATCAGGGACAGGAGGAGAGATGGAGGAGCGGTGACAGGAGGAGCAGTGACAGGAGGAGAGATGGAGGAGCGGTGACAGGAGGATCGATGACAGGAGGATACACTGAGGAGCGGTGACAGGAGGAGAGATGGAGGAACGGGGACAGGAGGAGAGACGGAGGAGCGGTGACAAGAAAGCAGTGACAGGAGGAGCGGTGACAAGAGAAGCAGTGACAGAAGAAGCAGTGACAGGAAGAGAGACGGAGGAGTGAGAACAGGACGATAAGGGACAGGAGGAGAGATGGAGGAGCAGGGACACGAGGAGCGGTGACAGGAGGAGAGACGGAGGAGCGGTGACAGGAGGAGTGGGGACAGGAGGAATGGTGACAGGAGGAGCGGTGACAGAAGGAGCAGGGACAGGAGGAGCAATGGAGGAGCGGTGACAAGAGGAGAGACAGAGGAGCGATGACAGGAGGAGCGGGGACAAGAGGAGAGACGGAGGAGCGGTGACAGGAGGAAAGACCGAGGAGCGGGGACAGGAGAAGCGGTAACAGGAGGAGAGATGGAGGAACGGGGACAGGAGGAGAAACACAAGAGTGGGGACAGGAGGAGCGGTAACAGGAGGAGAGACGAAGGAGCGGTGACAGGAGGATCAATGACAGGAGGAGACACGGATGAGCGGTGACAGGAGGAGAGATGGAGGAGCAGGGACAGGAGGAGAGACGGAGGAGCAGTAACAGGACATGCGGTGACAGGAGGAGCAGTGACAAGAGAAGCAGTGACAGGAAGAGAGATGGAGGAGCGGGGACAGGAGGAGCAGTGACAGGAGGAGAGATGGAGGAGCGGGGACACGAGGAGCTGTGACAGGAGGAGAGATGGAGGAGCGGTGACAGGAGGAGTGGCGACAGGAGGAATGGTGACAGAAGGTGCAGGGACGGGAGGAGCGCTGGAGGAGCAGTGACAAGAGGAGAGACAGAGGAGCGATGACAGGAGGAGAGACGGAGGAGCGGTGACAGGAGGAGAGACCGAGGAGCGGGGACAGGAGAAGCGGTAACAGGAAGAGAGATGGAGGAACGGGGACAGGAGGAGAAACACAGGAGTGGGGACAGAAGGAGCGATGACAAGAGGAGAGACGAAGGAGCGATGACAGGACGATCGATGACAGGAGGAGACACGGATGAGCGGTGACAGGAGGAGAGATGGAGGAGCAGTGACAGGACATGCGGTGACAGGAGGAGCGGTGACAAGAGAAGCAGTGACAGGAGAAGCAGTGACAGGAAGAGAGATGGAGGAGCGGGGACAGGAGGAGCAGTGATAGGAGGAGAGATGGAGGAGCGGTGACAGGAGGAGCGGGGACAGTAGGAATGGTGACAGGAGGAGCGGTGACAGAAGGAGCAGGGACAGGAGGAGCGATGGAGGAGCGGTGACAGGAGGAGAGACAGAGGAGCGGTGATGTGGCACCCTGTGCCAGGTCACCACAGACTTCCCTGGGACACTGCAGGATTTCCCACAGCGAGTAACCCTCTTACACACAACACCTACCACTCCAGGCCTTTAGGGGGAGCTCCACTGGTTGCCTTAAGCCAGTTCCCCCTATAAATACAGGTTCTGGAGGGAAATCAGCAGAGTGTGCAGTCACTACAGAACTGTGAAGAGCTAGTGAGCTGAGCTGGTACTGGAGCCGTGCTAGGCCCATGCCAGTACACACCAGAGACAGTGGTAGACCCGCAGAGTAGAGGTCGAAGGCATAGGAGAGAAACGTGTTATAGGGGGCAGAGAAGTCATACTGACTCACCCCATCAGAGTTCTCGTCACTGGGTCCGAGTCTGCAGGGACAGAGAGGATAGGCCCAGCAGAGAATCCAGCACCACGAGGAGGCTTAGCTTGCCGGACACCCGCAGCACCAACAGTTGAGAGCCAGGGACCGTGGGGGGGCCCAGCGGGATCCCAAGAGAGCCCTCAGTGCAGCAACCCGGGTGTGGAGAGAGAAAGAGAGAAGCAACGGTCCGGTCGGGTTCCATGCCTGCCGGACTTCACAAAGGAAAAGTTGAATAAGGAGGCCTACAACCCTACTCGCTGTGGAGATCCCAAAGTGTTTCCCTTAATTCCGGACGTGTGTACCCATAACAGAACATCAGTAAAGGTATCAAAAGACTTTTATGTGTGCGTGTCCCTCCTTCCATCTGCACCACACTGACGGCGCTCCCTTACTCCGACCTTGCACAGAAACGACTGTGCTGCCCTATTCCACCATCACCTCTCACAGCCCCGGGGACCCCGCTTTTCCTGTAGGGAGACATTCCATCTAGCTGCCACCCATCAACCCGGAGGCCCAAGCAGCACCGGTGCCATCACTGGAACCTACAGGTGGCGTCACGACTTGACAATTTTATTGTTTTCCTTTTCTTCCATTTTTCGCTGAATCCCCCAGGCAGACGGCCTCAGGCACCGCTACCCGTAACTTCCCCCAGACCGCGCCTGAGAGATCTGAGTACCCCCAGTGCCTGGGAAGGACAGTGACAGGAGGAGCGGGGACAGGAGGATAGACGGAGGAGCGGTGACAGGAGTAGAGACCGAGAAGCGGTGACAGGAGAAGCGGTAACAGGAGGAGAGATGGAGGAACAAAGACAGGAAGAGCGGTGACAGGAGGAGAGACAGAGGAGCAGTGACAGGAGGAGTGGGGACAGGAGGAGAGACGGAGGAACTGTGACAGGAAGAGTGGTGTAGTTCAGTCACGTTGACTGAACAAGTTCTGTCAGTCACAGTATGTCAACTACATACTGTACATATTCTAGAATACCCAATGCGTTAGAATTGGGCCACCATCTAATATATATATATATATAATGAGGTTAGCTGCAGCCTGAGGTGTGACACGAATTGTGAGGAACGACTATGGGAAGGCAGAGTTCATTGACGCACTGACGGGGCAGATGGGTGATTTCGTATGTGGGTCGGTGGGAGTTGTGTGCTAGGGCTGCTTTTTGGTCCCAGTCCAGCCCTGATGTTGGATGATCGGCTTACCTTTGTTCCATTTGCTGAGTAGATTTGTACAATATTTGTTGAAGTCTTCTGGTGGTCCCTGATAGATAGAATAGATATAATTAATATGTGAAATATTTGACCAAATCACTATTTACATAAATTAGAAAGGACAAAACCTGGAGTTACTTGATTAATTTGAGTATTGATAAAACTACTTTATGGCGGGTTTACACGTCGCGATATCGCAGTACAATTTCAATGAAAAGTCACGTGATTCGATCGTTGGACCCGATATCGTTCCTGCGTTGTATGGTGTGAACGTCCAATACGATGCAGGAACGATGTCAATGCGATATCGGGGATCGAATGAGCGTGCTATTCAATGCCCCGATATTGAAGGGAGATTGGAGCTGATCGTGCTGTGTAAACGCCCAATTACGATGCGATTTGAAACGTCACCCATTCACTCCCATGTTAACTATGCGATCCTGGGTTGGGAGGCGGAGACATCGCACGGACGTTGTATTTCGATATCGCAGCATGTAAACAGTCAATGCGATGCGGGTGAAACGTGCACTAATTGCGCGCTCCCGCGCCATTGAGTTGCGATATCGAAACGATATCGTGGCGTGTAAACCCACCATTACCCTGCAGCTCCTCTCCAGCAAATCCAGATTAATATACGGTATGATGTAGTGAATGACTGCATTTTAAATGCCAAGTGTGTATCCCACAGGCATGTGGCAATATAAGTGTGAATGTGCAGCATTACACAAAGTGTTAAATGCATGAGCCTGTGTGTGCGTCTGATTGAAAACACATCACCACCTATGAGTGAGTCAGATAGGATATCAGCTGATCAGTGCTGGGAAGAGGAGTCTTCCACTTTCCTGCAGAGGTGCAGAACACAGAGCTTGAGAGACTGGATGAGTTACCAGATGGTGTAAAGCGGTGCAGAGCAGTAAGAGTCCGGAGACAGAGGGACTGCAAGAGTCTGGAGTGGAGACAAAGTGTCTGAGCATGGACTTGGGAGCGACTGGTAGGAGGTCAGTGTGTCTGAACACGGTCCAGGTCACAGTGATTAATGAGACAGCTGTTAAACCATGTGTCCACTAACTGAAGGCGGTGAATGGACTCTGTGAGTATTCACTGATTTTTCGCTTGCATATACTCCATTAAGACTCGTGTTTAATGGCCACTTTACACACACCAACTTATATGTCCAACTTCTGAACAACTTACTGGTTACAGTGAAATCATGGACACATTGTTCCATTTTGTGGCTGTGTACAAATGTAACAATGTGTCCATGATTTCACTGCAACCAGGAAGTTGGTCAGAAGTTGGACAGATAAGTTGGTGTGTGTAAAGTGGCCATAAGAATAACCATTACCAATACCATCTCTATGCTGACAACACCCAACTCTACCTCTCCGGCCCCAACATCACCTCCCTGCTATAGAAAATCCCACACTGCCTCTCCACCATCTCATCCTTCTTCTCCGCTTGTTTCCTCAAACTCAATATGGATAAAACAGAGTTCATCATCTTCTCCCCAAGTCGCTCTTCTCCTCTACCTGACCTAACCATCACTGTCAACGACTGAACACTCTCACCCGTCCCCCACGCCAAGTGCCTCGGTGTAATCCTCGACTCTGCTCTCTCCTTCAAGCCACACATCCAGGCCCTTGCCACCTCCAGCTTAAAAACATCTCACGGATCCGCTCCTTCCTTGACCATGACACGGCCAAAATGCTTGTCCACGCTCTCATTATCTCCCGCCTCGACTACTGCAACCTCCTGTTCACCGACCTCCCCGCTTCTTTGATTGCACCCCTCCGAACCATCCTCAATTCCGCTGCCCGACTCATCCACCTGTCGCCCCATTACTCCCCCCTCTGCCAAGCCCTCCACTGGCTCCCTACTTCCCAGAGATCTCAGTTTAAAACCCTAACCCTGACATACAAGGACATCCACAACCTGTCCCCTCCATACATCTCTGACTTGGTCTCCCGATACCACCCCTCACGCAATCTGCGCTCCTCTTAAGAACTCCTTCTCTTCTCCCCCGCATCTCCACCTCCGACAGCCGCATACAAGACTTCTCTCGTGCATCTGCAATACTCTGGAACTCTCTTCCACACCTTATCAGACACTCCCCTACCCTGGGAACCTTCAAGAAAAACCTGAAGACCCACCTCTTCCTTCAAGCCTATAACCCACACTGAGACCTAATCCGCTGCACCACAAAAACTTGAGTCACAGCACCAAGGCTTTACCCGGTACAGCTGTTACCCATAACAAGGCGCACATCCAATTCCAGGGAGTCCAACCTGGATCATATATACATATAGGTAAATAAGACAGCGCCTCACCCGTTGGTATTGGTTCAAAGTGTCCTCTTTATTTCTGCCTCCAAACGAGCGACGTTTCGATCACAGATCTTTATCAAGCAGAAATAAAGAGGACACTTTGAACCAATACCAACCAGTGAGGCGCTGTCTTATTTATCTAATCCGCTGCACCATCTCACCTCTCCCCCTCCTACTGTCTCCGACCCATTCCCTATAGACTGTGAGCCCTTGTGGACAGGATCTCTGCCCTAATGTACCTGTATGATTTATTCGTCGTTATTTATGTTCTCGTCTTTGTTCTGCCCTTACACATGTAAAGCGCCATGGAACCAATGGCGCTATATAAATAAATAATAATAATAATGTCTGGGGGTCAGTACTATATGATAACACTGACGTGTTGGTATGAGGCCTTGGGTCAGTGTTATATGGTAACACTGAGGTATTGGTATGAGGCCTCGAGTCAGTACTATATGGTAACACTGACGTGTTGGTATGAGGCCTTGGGTCAGTGCTATATGGTAACACTGAGGTGTTGGTATGAGGCCTCGGGTCAGTACTATATGGTAACACTGACGTGTTGGTATGAGGCCTAGGGTCAGTGCTATATGGTAACACTGAGGTGTTGGTATGAGGCCTCGGGTCAGTGCTATATGGTAACACTGAGGTGTTGGTATGAGGCCTCGGGTCAGTGCTATATGGTAACACTGAGGTGTTGGTATGAGGCCTCGAGTCAGTACTATATGGTAACACTGACGTGTTGGTATGAGGCCTTGGGTCGGTGCTAAATGGTAACACTGAGGTGTTGGTATGAGGCCTCGGGTCAGTGCTATATGGTAACACTGAGGTGTCGGTATGAAGCCTCGGGTCAGTACTATATGGTAACACTGACGTGTTGGTATGAGGCCTTGGGTCAATGCTATATGGTAACACTGAGGTGTTGGTATGAGGCCTCGGGTCAGTGCTATATGGTAACACTGAGGTGTCGGTATGAAGCCTCGGGTCAGTACTATATGGTAACACTGACGTGTTGGTATGAGGCATTGGGTCAATGCTATATGGTAACACTGAGGTGTTGGTATGAGGCCTCGGGTCAGTGCTATATGGTAACACTGAGGTGTTGGTATGGGGCCTCGGGTCAGTGCTATATGGTAACACTGAGGTGTGGTATGAGGCCTCGGGTCAGTGCTATATGGTAACACTGAGGTGTTGGTATGAGGCCTTGGGTCAGTTCTATATGGTAACATTGACGTGTTGGTATTAGGCCTCGGGTCAGTGCTATATGGTAACATTGAGGTGTCGGTATGAAGGAGCAATAGTCCACGGGGACGGGAGCTGCACTGGTGGAATACGGCAGCTGAGTTGAATTGATGGTTGGATGATGTAGCAAATGTTTAAAAGAAATACTCGGACACGGTGTTCCTCTGCATGAGTCTTTACTCTATTCTGTGCAGGACAACAGGTACACACTTTAAACAGTACAGACCTCCAGGTAACGGACTGGGTGGTCCCAGAGATGGATAGTGTCCTTTCAAGGTTCCACTGTATCTTTCTATATCTTACTGTCCCTGGTTACTCTTCGCTTGCTTTCATGCACCGGGTCGGGATACTGGGGAACCTCTATTGGGGACCCGAGCCGGTGGCCTGCCAACTCCTGATGGGTCCCCTTAACCCCAATGGTGGGTATATCTCCGGCACAGCCGCGGTGATGGTGATTATTGTGATGTGCTCCTAAGAAGCCCTCTATCACTCCGGTTTGCAGTACAGAGGTGGACGTCTGTGCTGCCTCGGAACCGGTCTCCGGGTGGACTGGGCGCGGGCGTCTTTGGACCCGTTACTTGGTTACTGGTACTTGGCCCCTTTCACGTCTGGGTCACCGCTTCTCGGTGCCCTCCCTGTTAGATCTTCGGTTCGGACGTCTGCCTTGCACTTGTCTCTCCCACGTTCTAACTTCTGTCCTACCCTTTCCCCACACTGCACATCCCACACTCCTCCCACCAGGACCCTATTGGTCCTCTGTCTCTGGATGTTGCATGTGGTGTATGGAACTTTGGAGTTAACCCATTCATCACTGAAACGGAGAACACTGCACCTTCAGTCAGGTGTGCAGTACCCTCCTGTGACGCACTCGTTGCGGGCACCACACAGTAATGGCATGTTTAATCCAGCTGGCAATGATGCACTTCGCCACTTTCCTGCCCTTATTGGGACAAAAGGGCTGGATGAAAAGGTTGTGATCAACACGCCAGGACGCCGTGACCTCCAGGTAATGAAGCACTATTCTGCGAACGTCCAAAGAGTGGAACTCTTCCTTTTTCGGTGAACGAGGAGACTGACAAAAGGCAAGCAGGATGATTGCCTGGGAACAGTGAAAGTCCGAGACCACCTTGGGTAGGAAAGAAGGGTCCCGCTGATGAACGATGCAGTCATCACGGACCGTTAAATATGGCTCCCTGATGAACAGAGCCTGAAGTTCCCCCACACGGCAGGCGGTCGTGATTGCCACAAGAAAGGCCGTTTTATGAGACAGCAGCCGAAGTTCACAGGATGACAACGGTACAAACCAGTCAAGACCACGTTGAGATCCCAAGCGGGAGCAAGAACCTGCACACGTGGACGAATCCTAGAAGCAGACACCATATATCTACGAATCCAGCGATGAGTGACCAAATCAGCATCAAAAACGGAGCTGAGAGCAGAAACCTGGACCTTCAACATGCTAGGCTTAAGTCCCAAGTCCAGCCTGGCCTGGAGGAAATCCAAAATTTGCGAGATATCAGGATGAAGTGGGTCTGGAGGTCGAGAACCACACCAGGAGGAGAATTTCTTCCAGACTTTATTATAAATGGCATTGGTGACAGGTTTACAATTCTGTTGTAAAGTAGCCACCACTTTATCAGACAAGCCCTGGGCCTTCAACATCCGGGCCTCAGAAGCCAAGCAGCTAAGCTGAGCCTCTGAGGATCCGGATGAAAAAGAGGACCCTGCGACAGCAGACTGGGATCCGGGCTCAAACCACAGGACCATCGACCCAAAGAGACACAATCAAATTGTACCAGCTCCTTTTCGGCCACAGAGGAGCCACCAGGATCGTCGGAACCCTGTCCACTCTGACTTTCCTCAATGTCCTTGCCAGAAGCGGAACAGGAGGGAAGGCATAGGCCAGATGGAAGTCCCACATCCGTGAAAAGGCATCTACTCCCACCGCATCGTCCCGCTGGTTCAGGGAGACATATGTTGCGACCTTGCGATTGGCACTGGAGGCGAAGAAGTCGATATCCGGGGTACCCCATCTGGCCACCAGGGAGCAGAAAACGGCCTGATCCAGACTCCATTCTCCCGGATGAATGTCTTTGCGGCTGAGAAAGTCTGTCCTGAAGGTTCAATGACCCTTCAGGTGGACAGATGAAAGAAATAGGAGAAACCGTTCTGCCCAGAAAAATATTTGAGAGGACACAGACTTCAGGGCCGTGGATCATGTCCCGCCCTGATGACGGAGGTGAGCTACCGTGGAGATGTTGTCGGAGTACACCAGAACGTGGGAACCTTGCACCAGAAAGTAAGCGGCAAGGGGAACTTCCTCCACAGCCCTCAACTCCTGGTAATTGGAAGACCGAGAGCTGATTTCCTGATTTCAGACTCCCTGAAACGGGGTGCGGACAATGACAGCCCCCACCCCCTCTGGCTGGCATCTGTAGTGAGAGCGACGACTGGAGACTGATCCCAGGCCACCCCCCTCAGCAAGTTCCGGGGATGCAAACACCAGAGGAGAGACGAGGAGACAGGACCCGAAAGACGGTGCCGTTTGTTGAGGGACGAAGGCAGTCCGTCCCAGTGTGAAAGGACATGGTCTTGAAGAGCTTGAGAGTGGGCTTGAGCCCACATGACCGACGGTATGCAGGATGTCATAAATCCCAGCACCGACATTGTCGTCCGAAGGGTGGGAGAGGACATCCGACGCAAAGCGGAAATCTTGGTCCGGAGCATCAACTTGTGATCGTCCGGGAGAAAGGAAGTTTGTTTGTCGGAGTCCAACAGGACCCCGAGGAACCTCCTGTTGGAGGATGGCAGGAGATGGGACTTCTGAAGATTGGGGATCCAGCCCAAGGTGAGGGACTCCTCCACGCCACTCCTGAGGGCCATCGCGGACGGAGCAACGAGGAGAAAGTCGTCCAGGTACGGCACCAGACAAATGCCCCAGCCCTCAGGAAGGCCACCACCTCCGCCTTAATCTCCGAGAAGACCCTGGGAGCCGAGGACATTCCGAAGGGAAGTACACTGAATTGGAAATGGAGAAGCTCCCCGTCATGCAGAACAGCAAATCTGAGGAACTTCCGGTGGCAAGGATGAATAGGAACATGGAAGTATGCATCCGTCAGATCGATGGTAGCCATCTGGTGATGGAGGCCTATCAACGGAACCGCAGATTTGACTGATTCCATTTTGAAACGTCGGTAATGGACATGCCGGTTGAGGCGTTTCAGGTTGATGATCACCCAGGAATCTCCCGACGGCTTTTTGACCAAAATGAGTCGGGAGTAGTGACCCAACCCCACCTACTGAACAGGAACGGGGGAGACCACATTGGCAAGAAGCATGTCCTGTATCTTTGAGTACAGGATCCTCTGAGCTCTGCCTTCGAAGGCAGCGCAGTGACCTGAAGACCTGTTGGGGGAGGCGAATCAAATTCGATTAGGAGACCCCTGAAGATGACGTTCAACACCCATTGGGAAGTGGTGATCCTTCTCCACTGCGGGAGGAAGGCCGCCAGTCCTCCCCCACCCGAACCGAGTCACTGTTTGTCGGGGAGATGAGACTGATGGGAGGGGACGAGGATATTTTTCCCTCTCCCTCTCTGATAACTCCAGCGACCGGATTTGCCCTTGCCTCTGGGATGGGAGGCCTGAGGCACCGAAGGACGAAAGGGTCGCTTCCGGACGGGCTTCTGCTCTGGGAAAGCCTTGCGGTTAGTCGCTTTTTCTAAGATCTCCTCCAGAGCTGGTTCGAACACCATATCCCCTTTGAACAGGAGGGAGCATAGCTTCAGTTTAGAAGTGGAATCCCCACTCCACAACTTCAACCACAAAGCCCGTCTGGCGGAATTTGACAGGAAGTCCTGGCCCCCAAACGGACCGAATCCGCAGAAGGATCTGCAAGAAAACAAGTCACCTTCCGTAGCAAGGGAAGAGACTCCAGGAGTTCCTCCCTAGGGGTGCCCTGTGAAATATGAGACTCCAGCTGGTCCATCCACCTAAGGAGGGATCTGGACACACAAGTGGAGGCAATATTCACCTGCATAGAAGTCGAGGACGCTTCCCAGGAGCGCCTCATAAAGCCTTCAATCTTCCGGTCCAACTGATCCTTGAGCTGAGACGTATCTTCAATGGGTAGTGCAGTCTTTTTGGCCACACGGGCAACCTGCACATCCACTTTCGGCACATCCCATTGGATCTCACAAGGCTACAGAGGGAAGCGGCGAGTGAGATCACTTTTGAATCTCCTCTCAGGGAATTCCCATTCCTGTGAGATGAGATTCAGGATAGTAGAATGAACCGGAAACCCCGTCTGCTTAGCCGATCTGAGGCCTGCAAACATCTCATCCTGGATTGAAGAGGGGGTGAGAGCTCCTTCTAACCCCATAGTGCTCCGAACAGCCCCAATAAGATCCCCTAGGTTATCAGAGGAAAACAGAAATCTATGAAGATCCACCTGATGAGTGGAAGTGGAGTCCTCGGGGCCCTCAGAGTCCGAATCAGGGTCAGGGTCCTCAGAGCCTGGCAGGGCAGCCTGAAGCCTCCTTCTCTTAGGGGAGGGAGGTCCAGCAATGGGAGGCGCAGGTGAAAGGGAGGCCAGGGAAGCTTGAATCTCTTGCTTGATCATAGCCCTCAAGTCGTCCACCAGTCTAGGGTGTTCAGCTCTAATAACTTTATCTGTGCAAGCCTGGCAAAGCTTCTTGTCCCAACCTGCAGGGAGCTTCTTAATGCAGACAGGGCATTTAGCTGACTTCTTTGGGGCAGGGTTGTCCAGAAAAACAAAATACACAGGACCGGGAGCAGTGAGCCCCGCAGTCTAACCTGCAGAAAAGGACCCCCCCCATTCCCCAGACTTACTGAGGCAGGGGAACCACTGGGCTCCGCAGATGTGGGAGAAGACATGGCAGCACCCACAGGAATCACTTACCATGACTCAGCCGGCTTCAGGGCAGCCTTTAATCCGGAAGGCCTGCCCCACCCAGTGGACAATTGGAATCCCCACTTCCCGCGCCGGGTCCTGGGCAGGCCACCATAGGAGACGTGCCCGCACCCTGCCCCCAACGGATCCCCCGCAGGAACCCGGAAGAGACACACTCCCGCCGGGGAGCGTACGCGACTGGAAGTCCCGCCCTGCCGGTCACGGGGCAGCGCGCAGCGCGCGTGAAGCAGCCAGCGGGATGCACCGAGGGAGGCTGCCGACTAGGGACGTCACAGCCCGCATCACCCCACAGGGATCCGGAGGGCCAGGCGGCGGGCCCACAGCTCCAGCTGTGGCAGCAGCAGAGGAAGAACCGAGGCCCGACCAAAGCTGTCCGGCAGTTGGGTAAGCTGTAGCCTGCTGGCCCACTACAGCATAGGGAAAAACCTCTCCATGCCCCATGGGGACAGGAAAGACACTGGCAAGTGGGAGGTGGGGGGGGGTCCTTTTAACCTCTCTTGTGCTTCTTGTCCCTAATAGGGCGTAGCGAGGCAACCTCCTATGCTGTCGTGGAAGGGGCCTGGAGAAAAAGAAAATAAGACAGAGAATAAAATCAACCTCAAAAAGACAAATAGGAAAAAAATCAGGCAAATGAGTGGAGAGAGAATGAGAATTTTCAACCTCTCCAAATATAAACTGAACACAGCAGAAATTTAAGTACTGGAAAAAGGACTGAATTTCTGCCTCTCACAATCTGCCAATAAATTTGACCTATCTTTAAATTTAAACCATTTTGTAAGACGCCTCACATTGATGAGACATTTTGCAATAAAAGAAAAAAATAAGAACAGAAATAAAAAAGATATAGATAAATGCACAACAAAATCCGTAGAGAAAAATGATCCACAAAACTTTGAAATTTCAAATATACAAAACTGTAAAAATGATGAGTAATAACTATTTCCTATTTCAGGATCAGTTTTATATTCAACGACAAGGTACCGCGATGGGAAGTAACGTGGCGCCTCCGTATGCCAATATTTTTATGGCAGAATATGAAGAAAATCATATATACACACATTCATTATTTTCTTCTCATGTTAAGACATGGCACCGTTTCATTGACGACATATTCATGTCGTCCCTTAGAATCCCTTACTACATTTGTGATTGACCTAAATAGTGTATTACCATCTCTTACATTTACATTAAATTGGCATAATAGTGAAATCAGCTTTTTAGACACGATGGTTTTGCTCTCACCCGAAGGCAAGGTCATCACTGACCTATATAGGAAACCCACCGATCGCAACAGTTTGTTGCATTATCAGAGTAACCATCCTCGTCACATCAAGACAGCATTACCCCTGTCTCAATTTGACAGAGTAGACCGTATAGTCACTGAGGAATGCACCCGAAAAATGCTGTCACGAGGAGATGTTTCAGAGGTTTAAAGAGAGGGGATACCCTTCACAGATCTTATCCAAAGACAGGGTACGAAAAGAGAAATTGGATATGCCTAGGGTGGCATATGTCCACACCTACCATCCTTTCTCCCCCCTTCTAAACAAGAGTATCCTATCCCATTGGCATATTTTGAAAGAATCGTATCCAAACATAAAAGAATTTAATATCAAACCGATTCTTTGTAATAAACGTCCACCAAATATTCGTGACTCATTGTTCAGGGCTGATATAGGCTCTAAACTAAAGAAGGGAATCCAATAATTTCTTAGAACACCTCGTTTTGGCACCATTTCCCTGCCTAGGTTGTGCCCAGTGCACCAATGTAATGAAAGGTAGTTCTTTCACCCATCCACGTTCTGGTAAAAGATACCAGATCAAAGATTTTTACACTTGTGATAGTACATTTGTAGTGTATTTAATAAAATGTCCATGTGGTCTCGGATATGTTGGGGAAACCACCCAGCATATCCGGGACCGCATCAGTCAGCACAAGTCCACCATTCGTTGTGGCAAAACACTGTTACCCATTCCAGCACACTATGTGTCTATGGGTCACAGTGTATCTCAACTTAGGTACCAAATTATAGATCATGTTCCACCATCTAGAAGAGGTGGTGACAGGGTTAAACGGCTCCTAACCCTGGAAGCCAGGTGGATACATGAATTACAAACCCAATTTCCATTGGGTCTTAATAAAGAGTATGATAGCCATTTTTAACTAATTTACAAAGTTTTTTTCAATATATATACTTGTATTGTGGAATTAGGTATACTGTCTCTTTAAATCGCATTGATCTCATTTATACTCAGTTTCCTAGTTATTACCTTTGTATAACGTTTACAGCATACATAACTCTCTATTGTCATCTTATTTGTCCTATTTCTTTCTCATTATAGGTGAGATACTAAGTTGCAAGTTCACCATAGACACAAACACGATCGGGTGTCTATGGTATCGCGTTTAGATGAGTTTCCTAGGTTACGCATACACTAAGCGGCCTTCCGTTCCCGCACTTGCGCACTACCCGCGGTGACGTCAGCGGAAATTACGTCACACGCCGTCTCTTAATGGCGCGGCTCACTGAGAGCCGCACTTGTATCCTTGCGCGGCGAGTCCACGCTATCCAGACATCACACGTAAGGTATACAGTACATGGTACTGATTTCTTTATCCTTGCATATGTTCATTGGTTATCTGATTAATTAGTATAACCCGATCTCATAGAATATAATGCATTTTGGAACTGAAGTAAGATAGTTTTTGGTGGACAATCCATTTAACTGCCTATAGAGAGAGATTGATTTTGTTTACACGGAGGATGTGGACACTCTTTTACCAAAGGGCATAATCCTACATCAACCTTATATGCAATTTAACACAGCAATTGCTTATTTGTTGTTTTTCACTGTTGTTTTTCTGCTTCTTTGCTTACAGGGACCGCAATAAGGTCCTAATTGCAAGATAAGGGAGAATTAATCCCGAATGTTTCACCCTTTTTGACATTTATTCAAAAGGTAATTGGTCTGATTACTTTGTTTTAGAGATGCCCACTATCAAATATATAGGTATTTAAACACAAATATTTGCTTTTATTCTTGTAGGATACTTCAAAAAAAATTTTTCCCCACATAGGGAAATATATCTATTGATATACTCCTTTAGATTAAACAGGTAGTGTGCCAAATATTTTCATTTAAATCATAATTGACAAATGGGATTGATAAAATATTAATCTACACTCTCAATTTGCAGTTGACTGGTATTCAACACTGTAGCAGAGGCTGGACATTGCTTTTTACATGTAAAAATTTTGTTACAAGGTAAACAATATTCTGTTATTGATTTTTATTACATGTATTTACATATACTTCTAGGAGCAAGTATACTTCTATGAGCAAGTGTTTTTGCATATATTTCTATGAGAAAGAGGAATTCACATATATATCAGTGAATATACCAAGAACATTTGGATTCCTTTACACAGTTTTGACATGTGATATTGCGAAATTGTGGAAATGTGTTCTTTTGAAGCTGTTATTAAAGCTGTAATGTTATGTTTTCATGTAAAATCATGTAAGATGATGTATTACTGATCTATCTTATTTTTGGTTTGTGATAGATATTCTTTACTCTGGAACAAGGTCAATGTGACCGAAACGTCAGAATAAATTCATGTTATAAGAATATCACAAAAAATTTTTCTAAATAAAGAACTATATTTTTATCATTCATCTCCGACTGAGTGCCGAAGTTACTCTTACAAAGTTATTATTTTTTTTCTTCTGAGCACCAAGGTTGAGTTGCGGACCATACTTCTATAGATTGTAAAAATGATGAGAACATCCATCTCACTCTTAAAAACAAAAGTAGGTTTAACCCTATACATCATTGCGGGAGTTGAGACATTCTTCTCCGTGGTAGGAAAGGAACTGAGGAAACTAAATGAAAAAACTACACTGAAAAAAGTATAGCAAGCAAAAAATCTATTGCTATGAAAAAGAACAATAACAAAATCATAAGAAATAAAATCTCAAAAGAAGAATTGCAGGCATTAACATCATTAAGAAAAAATAAACAGATTGTTATTAGGGAAGCAGACAAAGGGGGGGATAATTGTACAGGATAGGGAGGAATATATTGCAGAAGCTCACTGTATTATTATCGGATGAGAAATACTATGAGAAATTGGGATCAGATCCCTCTACCACGGTGTGTAAAGAATACCATCACCTGATAAATAATGCATATGATAAAGGAATTATTGATAAAAAGGAGAGTCAATTTCTCACTAATAAAGAATACTCCCGTGCCTTTTTTTTACCATTTACCAAAAGTCCACAAGGACATAAAAAGACCTCCCGGTCGCCCCATAACATCTGGGATAAACTCACTTACGAGCTCCCTATAATATTTTATAGACCTCCACCTACAAGAATTGGTCAAGAATTTACCATCCTATTTAAGAGATTCCACCCAGCTCCTGGAGGAACTTAATAACATTACTTGGAAAGATAACTACTGGTTCATAACACTAGATGTCATCTCATTTATATTCTAATATAAATCATGAATTAGGAATCGCAGCAGTGCGATTCTGCTTAGAAAATCAAACTACAATGCCCCACGATCAAATATGCTTTTTACTCACCGGCCTGGAATTCATTCTTAGAAGAAACATTTTTGAATTCCAGGACCAAACATACATCCAGAGACTCGGGACCGCGATGGGGACTCGGGTCGCGCCAAGTTTCGCTAATTTATTCATGGGGCGATTCGAGTCCCTATCGGCATTGACTGATCCCCAATATGCTGTTAAGATCATCCTATACCGTAGATATATAGACGATCTAGTTTTAATATGGGAAGGGAGCCCAACACAAGCGGAGCAATTACTTACAGCATTGAGTAATAACAACTGGGGTATAAGTTTCACCTCCAACATCAATAAGAATAGTATTGTATATCTAGACCTTGAAATAAATGCATCTCCAATGGGGATCAGTACCAAGACACACTTTAAATCCATAGACTGCAATGGATATCTGAATTACACAAGTGCACACTATTCCAAATGGGAACAAAATATACCATATAGTCAATTCTTACGAATAAGAAAAAATAATAGCACCGAAGGGGACTATAATGAACAGTCAAAGATTCTAATCAACAGGTTTCAAATGAAAAAATACCCAAGAAAATTGATGACCTCAGCCTATGAATTACATAAGGAAAAAACACAGATGGATTGCCTACTAAAAATGAAACAAAAGATAAAAAATAAGAAGGGTGATAATCCACAAGAGACCATTGAATCTGAAACCACCTTAATTCATTATACAGACCAGCAGCAACACACTCATAATAACCATACTAAAAATTAGCATCTAAATTTTATGACAACTTTAAACAGAGAAAATTTGAATATTAGGAGTATTTTGAAAAAATACTGGTACATATTGCAATAAGATCCTTTATTGAAGAATCACTCCCTGATAATCCTGAACTCACGTTCAGAAGAGGGAGAACTATATGCAATATGATAGCCCCAAGTTGATTGAAATCAACATACCCAGATAGGGAACTTAAATTTCTAACCCAAAAACCAGGGGTATATAAATGCAGAAAAAACATTGTCACTGTTGTGCTAGCATTTCACATGGTACTACAGAAATTATCTCCAATGCTACTGGAGAAACATTTCTCATAAAGCAACATCTCACCTGCCAAACCGAGTTTGTAATATATGTGATCACTTGTAAATGTAATCTACAGTATGTCGGGCGAACAACTCAAAAAGTACAAACAAGATTAAGTTATAATGCAAAAATTAAATTACAGACACACACAGCATCTCTCCATTTGTCATGGAGGGACGTTTGATGTTAAAATTACACCTGTTGAACATATACCTCTTTCTCATCCCAATAGAACTCAAGTATTAAACAGAAAGGAGTCCTTCTGGATGTATTGCCTGTGAAGCATACACCCAGGCGGACTCAATGACAAAATAGAATATATCTAACTCCCCAGGAGACTGACTGGGACATAACAGCACATGTTCAAATCCGATCCATGTCTAATGTAAATAATGAATCACCACTCTTGATAACTACCGTGTTTCCCCGAAAGTAAGACACTGTCTTACATTTTTTTTACCCCAAAAAGTCCCACTATGTCTTACTTTCGGGGTATGTCTTATATTGGGAAAATAAATGTCGATTTTTGTTTTAACCATAAAATACAGCCCCCAGCAGTGTGGTATACAACAACCTCCCCAGTGGTATATACAGGCCCCAGCAGTGTATACAGCTGCAGCCCCCAGTGGTGTATACAGCTGCAGCCCCCAGTGATGTATACAGCTGCAGCCCCCAGTGGTGTATACAGCTGCAGCCCCCAGTGGTGTATACAGCTGCAGCCCCCAGTGTTGTATAGAGCAGCAGCCCCCAGTGATGTATACAGCTGCAGCCCCCAGTGGTGTATACAGCTGCAGCCCCCACTGGTATATACAGCTGCAGCCCCCCCCCATGAGTATACAGGCGCCCCCCCCCCTTGCTGCCGCCAACCTGTAAAGTAAAATATCATTCTACTTATCCCCGCGGTGTCCCGCTGCTGTCCCGCCGCCATCACGCTCCTTCGCCTTCATCTGTCTTCCATCTCCGGCGCACAGACAATGACGTCAGTCTGTGCGCCGGAGAAGGAAGTCGGATAAAGCCGGATGAAGACGGAAGAGCGTGATGGCGGCGGGACAGCAGCGGGACACAGGCGGGGATAAGTAGAATGATATTTTACTTTACAGGTTGGCGGCAGCGCGGGGGGAGCGCCTGTATACTCATGGGGGGGGCTGCAGCTGTATATACCAGTGGGGCGCCCCCGAAAGTAAGACAGTGTCTTACTTTCGGGGTATGTCTTACATTACCCGACCCCCCTAAAACCGGCACCATGCCTTCCTTTCGGGGGCGCCCTACTTTCGGGGAAACACGGTACTATCATGGTTGAAATAGATACAATGAAAGAATATATAAGTTCACCACATTCATATACCGTATATACTCGCGTATAAAATTTGGGCTGAAAAGTCCCCCCTCGGCTTATACGCGAGTATATAAATTTTACAGCCGCAGCCCCGGAGGTATACAGGCCCCCCCATCAAGCTCCAGGGCCCCCCCCCTTGCGCGGCAGCCTGTAAAGTAAAATCATACTTACCAGTGTCCTGTCACACCATCCGCAGCTTGCCGACACACGAACCCCAGCTTCATTCCGCGTCTTCCGCATTCCTGTAGTCGCGGGCAATGACGTCATTGCCCGCGACTACAGGAAGTCGGAAGCCGGAAGACGCGGATTGAAGCCGGGGATCGTGTGTCGGCAAGCTGCGGACGGCGCGACAGGACACTGGTAAGTATGATTTCACTTTACAGGCTGCCGCGCAAGGGGGGGGCCCTGGAGCTTGATGGGGGGGCCTGTATACCTCCGGGGCTGCGGCTGTATACAGCCCTGGGGCTGCTGCTGTATACAGCCCTGGGGCTGCTGTATACACCACTGGAGCTGCTGTATACTTCCTAAGGGCTGCTGTATATACCTCTGGGGCTGCTGTATACACCACTAGGGCTGCTGTATATACCTCTGGGGCTGCATATACCTCTGGGGCTGCATATGGGGCTGCATATACCTCTGGGGCTGCATATACCTCTGGGGCTGCATATGGGGCTGCATATACCTCTGGGGCTGCATATACCTCTGGGGCTGCATATACCTCTGGGGCTGCATATGGGGCTGCATATTCCTCTGGGGCTGCATATACCTCTGGGGCTGCATATGGGGCTGCATATACCTCTGGGGCTGCATATACCTCTGGGGCTGCATATACCTCTAGGGCTGCATATGGGGCTGCATATAACTCTGGGGCTGCATATGGGGCTGCATATACCTCTGGGGCTGCATATACCTCTGGGGCTGCATATGGGGCTGCATATACCTCTGGGGCTGCATATACCTCGGGCTGCATATACCTCTGGGCTGCATATGGGGCTGCATATACCTCTGGGGCTGCATATACCTCTGGGGCTGTATATACCTCTGGGGCTGCATATACCTCTGGGGCTGCATATGGGGCTGCATATACCTCTGGGGCTGCATATACCTCTGGGGCTGCTGTATATACCTCTGGGGCTGCTGTATACTACCACTGGGGCTGCTGCTGTATACTACCACTGGGGAGGCTGCTGTATACCTCACTGCTGGGGGTTGTATACCTGTGCTGGAGTCCACCCTCGGCTTATACGCGAGTCAATAAGTTTTCCCAGTTTTTGGGGGCAAAAGTAGGGGGGTCGGCTTATACACGGGTCGGCTTATACACGAGTATATACGGTAACTAAAAATAACAATTATTGTATTGAGAGCATAAGCAGTACAATAATAATAAACAAGCAAGCACCTTTCTCTTTTCCATCGTTTTATAATCAGAAAAGCTAAAAGAACATTAGAAAATGATGCAAAAATGTAAGATATAAAATAAGAGTCAGAACCTATTACTTTTTTATATGACTGACTGGCTTTTTATATATATATATCCTATACAGTTAGGGCCAGAAATATTTGGACAGTGACACAAGTTTTGTTATTTTAGCTGTTTACAAAAACATGTTCAGAAATACAATTATATATATAATATGGGCTGAAAGTGCACACTCCCAGCTGCAATATGAGAGTTTCCACATCCAAATCGGAGAAAGGGTTTAGGAATCATAGCTCTGTAATGCATAGTCTCCTCTTTTTCAAGGGACCAAAAGTAATTGGACAATGGACTCTAAGGGCTGCAATTAACTCTGAAGGCGTCTCCCTCGTTAACCTGTAATCAATGAAGTAGTTAAAAGGTCAGGGGTGGATTCCAGGTGTGTGGTTTTGCATTTGGAAGCTGTTGCTGTGACCAGACAACATGCGGTCAAAGGAACTCTCAATTGAGGTGAAGCAGAACATCCTGAGGCTGAAAAAAAAGAAAAAATCCATCAGAGAGATAGCAGACATGCTTGGAGTAGCAAAATCAACAGTTGGGTACATTCTGAGAAAAAAAAAATTGACTGGTGAGCTTGGGAACTCTAAAAGGCCTGGGCGTCCACGGATGACAACAGTGGTGGATGATCGCCGCATACTTTATTTGGTGAAGAAGAACCCGTTCACAACATCAACTGAAGTCCAGAACACTCTCAGTGAGGTAGGTGTATCTGTCTCTAAGTCAACAGTAAAGAGAAGACTCCATGACAGTAAATACAAAGGGTTCACATCTAGATGCAAACCATTCATCAATTCCAAAAATAGACAGGCCAGAGTTAAATTTGCTGAAAAACACCTCAAGAAGCCAGCTCAGTTCTGGAAAAGTATTCTATGGACAGATGAGACAAAGATCAACCTGTACCAGAATGATGGGAAGAAAAAAGTTTGGAGAAGAAAGGGAACGGCACATGATCCAAGGCACACCACATCCTCTGTAAAACATGGTGGAGGCAACGTGATGGCATGGGCATGCATGGCTTTCAATGGCACTGCGTCACTTGTGTTTATTGATGACATAACAGCAGACAAGAGTAGCCGGATGAATTCTGAAGTGTACCGGGACATACTTTCAGCCCAGATTCAGCCAAATGCTGCAAAGTTGGTTGGACGGCGCTTCATAGTACAGATGAACAATGACCCCAGGCATACAGCCAAAGCTACCCAGGAGTTCATGAGTGCAAAAAAGTGGAACATTCTGCAATGGCCAAGTCAATCACCAGATCTTAACCCAATTGAGCATGCATTTCACTTGCTCAAATCCAGACTTAAGACGGAAAGACCCACAAACAAGCAAGACCTGAAGGCTGCGGCTGTAAAGGCCTGGCAAAGCATTAAGAAGGAGGAAACCCAGCGTTTGGTGATGTCCATGGGTTCCAGACTTAAGGCAGTGATTGACTCCAAAGGATTCGCAACAAAATATTGAAAATAAAATTATTTTGTTTGGGTTATGTTTATTTGTCCAATTACTTTTGACCTCCTAAAATGTGGAGTGTTTGTAAAGAAATGTGTACAATTCCTACATTTTCTATCAGATATTTTTGTTCAACCCTTCAAATTAAACGTTACAATCTGCACTTGAATTCTGTTGTAGAGGTTTCATTTCAAATCCAATGTGGTGGCATGCAGAGCCCAACTCGCGAAAATTGTGTCACTGTCCAAATATTTCTTGCCCTAACTGTATATGTATATACTATATATACATATAAGTTAATTTTGTAAGTAAATTGTATAATAAAGTTTTTAACCATTTTTGACTTTATGAGTATTATAGCTAGATATTTTATATTATTATTTTTTTTAACTTATTTAGAGCAGTGTTAATTGATGAACAATGCAGAGCAACTCTATGCTAATGATATGCACACACTTGAAAGCAATCAGCTAATGAGATAACCCTCACTTACTTGAACTCAGACAATGCATGAGCTATATAAGGAGACACATGTAAGTGTTATGAAATTATACAACTGTACCTGAGGAAGACCCATTAAAAGGGTCGAAACGTGTTGTACTGCCCACTGTGATATACATTTGAAGAATAAAGGAAAATTTATTTGAACTCCGGGTCTCCTGTGGAAGCACTGTACCAATAGACTGGTATACTTATTACTACTTTTCTAAAAGGGAGCATCAATCACACCCCGACTCAGACTGTGCACCCCTCTTCACACACACTGCCACCACCCATCGGATGTGGGGCTGATGGTCCCCCTTAACTAAGACTATCTAACAAACAACAAAGTCACATCCTTTCTGGGGTTATGGGTTCTTTAGCGCATACAAGGTTCAGACTTATTAAAGTTTTAAGCTTTAAGATAAAAGGTACAGCGCTTGCAATACAAAATATAAAAATAGACAAAAAAAATATGATATACACATATGCAAAACAGTTATGAAATAAAAAGAAAACTTATGGAAACCTAAACAGGCCTTCTCTAGCCTGAATGGAGAAGGTGGAAATATGGAATGATGATCACAGCAGTGTTCAGCTGCCCCATCTCTGTGACAAAAGGACTTTAGCTGGGAGAGTCCAGTTATAGGCTCAGACTGGAGGTCACATTTCTAGATCAGCCTTCCATTTTAACATTCTAATTCTACATCTACAATTGGACCCTCTTACTAATTTAGTCATGCATACATTATTTCAAATGTCTTTGTCTTAGCCAATCCTTTTCCCACAGTAAATACCAACTGTTATACTAAACCCCATTTGGTGGAATCTTTGTTCCCCTTCTCTTTCTAGATACAGGTGTGAAATGTTTCACTCTGTGGTTTTCCCAGAATGTCACCCTGGGGAGGTAAGAGACTCTCTGTCCAGGAAGTTAGCTTGTGCTTAAATAACTCGCTTAAGTATAGGAGTAGCCCCGGCACACTAATATCATGAAAATAGAGTCTTTGTAACGACAGTCTTTTTTGTTGTGATTTTATTTTTGTGAAAAAGGTGGTGTTACAATCCAACGTTTCAGCTCTACATCTCGAGCTTTCATCAAGGATATGACTTGGTCCTTGGTTTCGGGGTGTATGTATAGGTGGTATAGGTTTACTTTTGTGGCACTTCCGGCCTCCTCTACACCTGACCAGACTTAGGACACAAGGATGGGAGTCACGTGCTGACCCTACACTTCGTGGTCACTATAGGTACCGCTCCAGCGATACACACCTGAGGTCTCCTTCTCATTTATCCCTCTAGCCTAAGGTACTCCACCTGTGCTAATACAATAACTCCTCATTCTCTCCTGTGACGTCTGTGACTTCAATTGAGTCCGGACCAGCAGGACTACCCTTGACAGGGATGACCTCACCCTAGCTGGACCACAAAAGTAAACCTATACCACCTATACATACACCCCGAAACCAAGGACCAAGTCATATCCCTGATGAAAGCTCGAGATGTAGAGCTGAAACGTTGGATTGTAACACCACCTTTTTCACAAAAATAAAATCACAACAAAAATGACTGTCGCTACAAAGACTCTATTTTCATGATATTAGTGTGCCGGGGCTACTCCTATACTTTAGCTTTGTTTTTTTTCCCCAGAGCACCTAAATTGGGGTTTGAGCCTGTCATATCTACTCTATAAATAACTCGCTTAGACTGTGACCTTTGTGTGTTGTAGAGTTAACCCTTAACTGCTTGTGTCCAATCCCCTCAGATACATATTTCACTACAGAGACTAATAAACTCCCCGGTGTACTCTTGTCTCTCAATGCCGAGAAGGCATTTGACAGAGTGCACTGGGATGAGGTTCTGGATAAGTTTGCTTTTGTGGGGGATATTAAAAAGGCTATATTAGCCCTATACTCTAATCCGAATGTGGTGTTGAGTGGGCCTGGCTTCACCTCAGACCGGTTTATGGTAACTAATGGCACCCAGAAGGGCTGCCCTCTCTCACGGTTATCTTTGCTTTGTTAATGGAGCCACTGGCAGAGGCTTTAGAACTAATCCAAGCATTCATAGAGTCTGTGTGGGAGATACGGACCATGAGATGGGATTTTATGCAGATGATGTGATATTATCTCTCACCGGCGTGGAGGGGTCCCTGGTGGGTGTCATGGACACCCTGGCTGAATTCTCCAGAATCTCATATTACAAATTAAATGCCACAAAGTCTATCATATTCCCCATAAATATTACACCTTTGGTAAAGGATAGAATACTACAGTGCCTGACAAAAGTTATGTCGCTTATCCATGTTATCTAAATAAAAGCTTATAACCTGACGTTAAATTCATCCATAGGTTTTATAAATTACTCTTTTGAAAGCTGAAACCCTCCTAAATGTGGTTTAGGTTAAGAAAATAAATTGGCATCAATGCTGAAACATTGATCATTTAATTAACACAGAATGGTCAGATTTTGGCAAGACAAAAGTGTTGTCGCCCAGAGAAAGTAATGTGATATTCAAACAAATAATTAACTTAAAATACAAATATATGTTTCATAACATTGGTGAATGAAGTTGTGCTATTAGGGTACTGTCACACCTGGACACCTCGCTGGAGATATCGGCATCGACGCACGGGAGCGCGCATGTTTTTGGTGCCCCGTCAGAGTCGCCGTCGCGTGTTTACACGCGGCGATACCTCCGGAGATTCAGCGGTGATGTTACAGGCGCCATTGCCACTGGGGTGTCCACAAATCCCAGCGGCGATCCTGTAACATGGGCTCCCATCGCCTGTAACATCGGCGATCACCATGTTATATGGGGCAATGTGTACACATCACCCCAGAGTGCTCGTCTGGTTTCAGAGCTGTGCTGCGAAACCAAGCGACCACTCTCAGATGATTTTACGGCACCAAATCCCCTCTTTACACGGGGCAACTCAGCAGTGATGACGCCGCCGATAGGCCACGCCCCTGCATCGCCTACGAAATCGCCGCCGATGTCACCTCATGTGACAGTACCCTAAGTGTGACTTCCATGAGCTTGAAGGACTGCACCCATGTGGTTCAACAATGATTCATGCAATTTATTAATGAAGTCATCAGGAATAGCAAAGAATGCAGTCTTACATGCCTCCCAGAGTTCATCTAGATTCTTTTATTTTGTCTTCCAAGCTTCCTCTTTCATCCTACCCCAAACATGCTCAATGATGTTCATGTCTGGTGACTGGGCTGGTTAGTCCATGAGCAGCTTGATCTTTTTTGCCTGGAGGAACTTTGTTGTAGAGATGGATGTATGAGATAGAGCACCATCCTGCTGCATAATTTGACCCCATTTATGATTTGGAATGTAAGAGGTAGCTAATTCTTCTTGATATTTTAGGCTATTCATATCGCCTTCCACCTTGCAAATGTTTTGAACACCCCCATACTGAATGTAACCTCAGACCATGATCTTTCCACCACCAAATTTGGATCCATTCGGGCTCCAGTAGGTCTCCTGCAGTATTTTCTGCGGATGTGGTGTAATTCTACTGAAGATTCATCAGAGAAATTCACTTTTCCAGCGTCCATCTGTTTAGCAGGCTGTGGGACTTTGCAAATGCCATACATTTTTTTATTTGCCTTTTGTTTAGTGCTGGCTTCTGGGCACTGATTTGACCATGGAGGCCATTTCAAGACAGAATCCTACAAACTGTTCTAGTTGACACAGGGACTTAAGGTGACCAGGCCTGTTGGAGCTCTGCTGCAGTGGAAGAGGGGCTTGCTTTAGATTTTCTAACCAACAAATGTTCCTCCTGAGCAAGTTGTCATGCAGGGTCTGCCGGACCTGGGCTTGTCAAACACATCTCCAGTCTCTTCAAATTTTTTAATTCTTTGTACTTAACGCTGAGACACATTAAAGATGCCAGCTACCTCTGCAGTGGATCTGGTCTTCAACCTCTTGATAATCAAGGTTTTGTTCGCAGCGTGGATTTTTGGCATGTTGTCAGAGCTCAAGTTGCAGTTCAAGTGAAGGTCTGTGGTGCTGGGTTTATTTTTATACACACCCACTAATTAACCAATTTATTTTCTTAACCTAAACCACATTTGGGAGGGTTTCAGCTTCAGGTTATGAGCTTTTATTTACATAACATGGATAAGCGACATACCTTTTGTCAGGGACTGTAGAGCATTTTCCCTTTAGGTGGAAGTAAGCGGGATTTACATATCTGGGAATTAAAATTACAAAATTTGTAAATCTAATTAAGTTGAACTGCGAATCACTGATTTCAGAAGTTCACAGGGACTTGGAAAGGCAGACCATTCTTCCACTGTCCTGAGCTGCCAGAATACAAATTGTAAAAATGATATTGCTGCCTAAGATTACCTACTTGTTCAGATGTCTCCCTCTCAAATTCTCATTTAGATGGATAGGGCTCCTACAATCTCTTCTTGATAAATATATTTGGAAAAACAAAAAACCAAGAGTGACGGTCAAGGCTCTATATTTCCAATATTCTCGTGGTGGAATGGGTGTACCAAATCTATCTTTGTACCACAAGGCGGCCATACACGAGGCTGCAAAGGATTGGTGGGCTGGGTATTATAATTATAGATGACTCAAAATAGACAGTTTACTCCCCCACAGGTCTACTAGACTTTTGCTAGCGATCGAGCTAGTGAAACCTCTGAAATTAAATTTTCCCTTATATACAATGTCTTCGTTCATTTCTTATTGGAATAACCTTGATAGAACACTGACAAAATCCATATTTAAATACATTTCTGTAAAAGCGATTGAGGCACACATCTCTGGGTTGTCTCTAGACTGTGGGTGAAATCAGGTGTAAGCACGCTTGACAAACTCTTAGATGGCCCTGTATTCCCCTCCTTTGCAGACTTGTCCCAACTTTACAAGATTCCCAAAACATGCTTTTATCAGTACCTCCAAATGACTCACCGTCAGCCCGTGGACTCCGGTTTAGACAGGCTGTAGCTCCTTCCTCCTTGTCACGGGTGGGCCGCGCCTGCCGGTAGTGGGGCCCGGTTGAGTGCAGATCAAAAGGTGAAGACGTCTTGTAGGAACAGATTAAAAGGGGTTTAATTTATTCATGACGCCACCTATGAGTAGTTTCGGTAATCGTTACCGACGCTGCGGAACCTCCGGGGGATGGACAGCAGCAAGATGGAATGCTCCCCACAGGCTGAGCGGTGATCCCTGGAGGCTGGAGCTGCTTAAGATGTTGTGCGGCAGCTGCGGTTACCTTGTAGTGCGGACGGACAGTTCATAAGGAAGCACGGACACAGAAAGTCTCTGCAACGGGTCTTTACTGTAACCAGCAGGCAGTACATGGTATACAGTTCACGGGTAGTGGACCGGCTGGACTCAGCAGTGATGGTGTCCCTCAGAGATCCTCAGTGTTCCTCCATTCTAGCTAAGTGTTTTGCCATTGTCGCCCAGGAATACCAGATCGGGTACGGGGAGGCTGCTTCAATCCCTATCCAAGATGTACGTTATGGATGTTCTGGGGAGCCTTGGATCCCTCAGTGGGTACACCGCTGGTTAGACGACTGGAAGTTGGCTGGTGGTGGGGTGCTCCTGTGAAGCTGCTCCTCCACGCTTCTGGTTCGCGTAGCAGAGGTGAACTGCTGCCAGCTTCGGTACCAGTGAACCGGCTGTGAGTTGTGGGCACGGGAGTCTTTTGGAACCCGTGGTTAATGATGCCCGATCCCAGTTATTGAGGCCTCAGGTGCTGACACCCGACCGGTGACGGACCGGGGGCTGCACGGGGTGCGGAGCCCCCGCTCCTACTCCAAGTTCTAGACTTCTCAGGTCAAGTTCTAGACTCCTTCTCCTAATGACTAAGGGTCTGTTCTCCCTACACACTTCCCTAGCACTCCGCCCACCAGGACCCTGGGTTGGCCCTCTGTTCTAGGTGATGCATGCAGGGTTGGATCTCAAAGTTAACCAGATCACTGCTGTGTCAGAGAATATTGCGGCTGCATTTATGGCTGCAATACCCTCTTGTGACGCACTCGTTGCGGGGCGCCACACAAATCTGTCATTTTATCCAGTCGTGCTTGGTGGAGCCCTGATCCATCAGACATGATGCAGAAATACTTTAGAGTAGAATAGAATACCCCAATGAACATGGATTGCCTCTGTTTTATAGGACTCTTAATTCACCAGCAGAGTCGATCAAACTCTCTTATATGAATGCCTGGGAGGATGCACTCTTTTTCTCATCCACCCTCGAACACTGGTGGACTGCAGCCACGTTTAGTCGTGTACATTTCCAGCGGTGCATCATTCATCTAGTGGTGCTGAAGCATCGTACTGGCTGCCCATTTGGTCAGGTGGCAGGGACCAGTGGGTGGCATACAGACACTCTGCATTATTGATATCAGTGTGAATGGCGTCCTATGTGTGCAGATTACCTAGTGCATAGCAAAATCATCCTTGTCCCTTGGTATTATTGCACCACCATTGTCCCCATCACATAGTAATATGCCCAACTTGCCCCCTGGTAGTATTGCCCTATTCTTGCCTCCATTACATAGTAATCTGCCCCATCCTTGTCCCCATCACATAATAATATGCCCCATCCTGCCATCACATAACAATATGCCCCATCCTGCCCCATGACATAATAATATGCCCCATCCTGCCCCCTATTAGTATTGCCCCATCCATCCATCCATCATCCTCTTAGTATTGCCCCATCCATCCTGCCTCCTCTTCGTATTGCCCCATCCATCCATCCTCCTCCTAGTATTGCCCCATCCATCCATCCATCTATCCTCCTCATAGTATTGCCCCATCCATCCATCCTCCTCTTAGTATTGCCCCATCCATCCATCCTTCCTCCTCTTAGTATTGCCCCATCATCCATCCTCCTCCTCCAGGTATTGCCCCATCCTCCTCCTCCTTGTATTGCCCCATCCTCCTCCTCCTAGTATTGCCCCATCATCCTCCTTGTATTGCCCCATCATCCTCCTCCTGCTAGTATTGCCCCATCATCCTCCTCCTTGTATTGCCCCATCATCCTCCTAGTATTGCCCCATCCTCCTCCTCCTCCAGGTATTGCCCCATCATCATCCTCCTCCAGGTATTGCCCCATCATCCTCCTCCTTGTATGGCCCCATCCTCCTCCTCTTCCTAGTATTGCCCCATCCTCCTCCTCCTCATAGTATTGCCCCATCCTCCTCCTCCTCATAGTATGGCCCCATCCTCCTCCTCCTCATAGTAATGCCCCATCATCATCCTCCTCCTCATAGTATTGCACCATCATCCTCCTCCTTGTATGGCCCCATCCTGGCTGCTGGTGAAAAAAAAAAAACTTTCATACTCACCTTTCTTCCTTCACCGCTGCTGCAGCTTGCATCTTGTGCGTCTCCAGCACTGAGGGCGGTCACGTGATGCCGGGTGCGTCACGTGACCGCTGTCACATGACGCTGGCCGGGAGTGCGGGGCTAGAAGTGTCTGAGAGAGGAGAAAAGTCTCCTCTGCTCAGATACAGCTTAGATCTGCCGGCGGCGCGGCGCGCGCCGGCAGATCAAAGCTGCAGTGTGGTGGCGAGGCTGCGTGCCAGCGGAGGCGGCTCTGCGTGCCACCCCTGGCACGCGTGCCATAGGTTCGCCATCACTGATCTAGAACAACTAAAGAAAATACATATGAACTGGTATCTGACCCCTTATAAAATTTCCAAATTTAACAAATCATATTCCTCATTATGCTGGAAGGGATGTGATTAAAAAGGGGATCTGGGTCATGTGTGGTGGTGGTGCCCCAAATATAGGAGAATTCTGGAATCGAGTGGCAGTAGTGATGGGCGAGTCCTAAATTACTCGGAATCGCTTGACTCTAGCAAGTCCGAGCCCGGGACTCGCTACTCGTTGCGAGTCTAGCGAGTCCAATGTTAATGAATGGGGAAGCGAGTATTTCAGCGATTCCTGTGCTGCTGGACCCTAACGAGAGCAGACAGAGCAGTGAATAACTCGTATTCAGCACGGATTGCTGTGTCCAACTATATAGTAGATAGATGTCAGCCCAATGCTATCACATCGGGAGGACAGTAACATCACGATGGGGGCTGGCTCTGTGGTGCTGGGTCGGTAGCCGTCTCCCTGTGGGCGTTGTCTTTGTCCCCTGCACTGTCTTCTTCCCTCTGTACTCTCTCCTTTGACCTGTCTCCCCACTGTGCTGTCTTCTTCCTTCATGTGCTCCTTTCTTTGAGCTGTCTTCCCCCTGTGCGCTCTCCCCCTGTATGCGTTCTCTCTTTTCCCCTTGCGCCCTGTCTCTTTTCCCCTTCGCACCCTGTCTCTTTTCCGCCTTGTGCCCTGTCTCTTTTCCCCCTTGCGTGCTGTCTCTTTTCCCCTTGGATGCTGTCTCTTTCGCCCCTTGTTTGCACTGTCTCTTTCCTTCCTAGTGTGCTGTCTCTTTTGCCTATTGTATGTGCTGTCTCTTTCCTTCCTTGTGTGTGCTGTCTCTTTCCTCCTTGGGTGTGCTGTCTCTTTCCCACTTGTGTGTGCTGTCTCTTTCCTCCCTTATGTGTGCTGTCTCTTTCCTCCCTTGTGTTCTGTCTCTTTTGCCCCGTGTGTGTTGTCTCTTTCACTCTTGTGTGTGCTGTCTCTTTTGCTCCTTGTGCTATGCTGTGTCTTTTGCCCCTAGTGCTGTGCTGTCTCTTTTGTGATCTCTTGTGTGTGCTGTTTCTTTCGCCCCATGTGTGCTGGCTCTTTCCTTCCTTGTGTGTGCTGTCTCATTCTTTCCTTGTGTGGGCTGTCCCTTTGCTTCCTTGTGTGTGCTGGGGTTTTCCTTCCTTATGCTGTGCTGATTCTTTTGCCCTTTGTGCTGTGCTGTCTCTTTTGACCCTTGTGCTGTCTCTTTTGTGATCCCTTGTGTGTGCTGTCTCTTTTGCCCCGTGTGTGCTGTCTCTTTCCTCCTTTGTGTGTTCTGTCTCTTTTGTGATCCCTTGTGTGTGCTGTCTCTTTTGTGATCCCTTGTGTGTGCTGTCTCCTTTGTGATTCTTAGTGTGTTCTGTCTCTTTTGTGTTCCCTTGTGTGTGCTGTTTTGTGATCCCTTGTGTGTGCTGTCTCTTTTGTGACTCCTTGTGTGTGCTGTCTCTTTTGTGATTCTTTGTGTGTGCTGTCTCTTTTGTGATTCCTTGTGTGAGCCAGTCTCTTTTGTGATCCCTTGTGTGAGCTGTCTCAGCCCCATTTGATTTCGCAGTGCATTATGCACTGCAAAATCAACTGTAAAATAAAGACAAATGTATTCAAATTAATAAAGATTGTTATACTTACCCTCCACCGAGTGCTCGGTAACCGTGAGCAGTAGCAGGCAGTGTCCTACTAGGACCTTGTATGATGTCAGAATGACATCAGCATTCAGCGCTGCGATTGGCCCGCTCACGGTCATGTGATATGTGATGCGCATATCACATGACCGCGAGCGGGCCAATCACAGCGCCAAGTGCTGATGTCATTCTGACATCATGCAAGGTTACCGAGCACCCGGCAGAGGGTAAGTATAACAATCTTTATTAATTTTAATACATTTGTCTTTATTTTACAGTTGGTTTCGCAGTGCATAATGCACTGCGAAATCAAATGGGGCTGTGACAGATGTCACACAGGGGAGGAGGAACAGGATTCTTCCTCCCCTCTGTGACATCACTAAAGAAGTAGCCCTAAGGAGCGGGGGGACATGAGGAGCGGGGGGCCACGGGGAGCATGGGCAGGGCAGGAGGAGTGGGGGGAGGAGCGCGGGCAGGGCAGGAGGAGCGGGGGGAAGTGGGGGCAGGGCAGGAGGAGCTGGGGCTTAGAGGATAGCTGCATTTTGAATTTGCGTGCCGCGCAGCTCTTTTGCATATGCTGCGCTCATTGACCGCCGCGTCTGCTGGCAACCAATGAGCACTGGCGCGCGATTTCCGTGAGAAACATAGAATCTTAGATGATTATATAGTAGATGGTGACATATTGGGCAGCGATCTCCACTGTTGATTCCTTTTCCCCCAATAGGATGTAGAGTTTCCTCTCCTCATCCTTGGATTGGAAGTCTCTGTTAATTCCAAGTAGACATCAAATGCACATAAGTAAAAGATGGAGATGGGGAGAAGAGTGAGAAAGTCCCAATTTACGTGTGGCCACTCTGCAAATTGCATTAATCTCCAAAGTGCACCCCAAACTCTTCAGGTGTGATCCAATATTTTCATCAAAAGTAAATCTCTAAAATAATTAAAAAAATAGCACAAATATATGAAGTATTAAATTAGATATTTTAGTGGTAGTTTGTTTAGAATATTTCTTTTAGAAATTTTACATAGAAGTGTCAAAAGGATTTAGGCATGTTATAGACATTGGGGGCTCAACTCAATTACCAATTGATACGACTTTCTGACATGTCTACATGATGTCAAACCACTTCACAAGGATTTCCCCCTAGCCCTAACTGAATATGACGTCCTATTTTTCCACTCTATGAAACAGCTGTGCCACTAGATTTGATATGATATGGTGAAGTAGCCTTTGGACACACGGTCAACAGATGATTGACAGCTCATTGCTTAGTCTCTTATTGCACCCTTAGGCAAAGTTGCAAACGCCTCAGCTTCCATCAGAAATGTCATACCCCCTGATGTCACATAGCATGACTCTTCCAGTCTACTGTTGTATTAACCTTAGTCATTATGAACTCTGCATTTCTTCAAGAGGTCAGGGTCATTAAAACACCAACAAGCTCCACTTAAAACCTCTGATCACTGGCAGCAGTGCACTCATGCATTCCTCCATATACACCCAACATGCAGCACCCACACATGTACAGTTGTGGCCAAAAGTATTGACACCCCTGCAATTCTGTCAGATAATACTCAGTTTCTTCCTGAAAATGATTGCAATCACAAATTCTTCATTTAATTTGTCTTCAATGAAAAAACACAAAAGAGAATGAAGCAAAAAACAAAACATTGATCATTTCACACAAAACTGCAAAAATGGGCCGGACAAAAGTATTGGCACCCTCAGCCTAATACTTGGTTGCACAACCTTTAGCCAAAATAACTGCGATCAACCGCTTCCGGTAACCATCAATGAGTTTCTTACAATGCTCTGCTGGAATTTTAGACCATTCTTCTTTGGCAAACTGCTCCAGGTCCCTGATATTTGAAGGGGGCCTTCTCCAAACTGCCATTTTTAGATCTCTCCACAGGTGTTCTATGGGATTCAGGTCTGGATTCATTGCTGGCCACCTTAGAAGTCTCCAGTGCTTTCTCTCAAACCATTTTCTAGTGCTTTTTGAAGTGTGTTTTGGGTCATTGTCCTGCTGGAAGACCCATGACCTCTGAGGGAGACCCAGCTTTCTCACACTGGGCCCTACATTATGCTGCAAAATTTATTGGTAGTCTTCAGACTTCATAATGCCATGCACACGGTCAAGCAGTCCAGTGCCAGAGGCAGCAAAGCAACCTCAAAACATCAGGGAACCTCCGCCATGTTTGACTGTAGGGACTGTGTTCTTTTCTTTGAATGCCTCTTTTTTTATCCTGTAAACTCTATGTTGAAGCCTTTGCCTAAAAAGCTCTACTTTTGTCTCATCTGACCAGAGAACATTCTTCCAAAACGTTGTAGGCTCTCTCAGGTAAATTTTGGCAAACTCGGGGCAAGAAGTGGGATCTTTCTGGGTATCCTACCATACAGTCCCTTTTCATTCAGACGCCGACGGATAGTACGGGTTGACACTGTTGTACCCTCGGACTGCAGGGCAGCTTGAACTTGTTTGGATGTTAGTCGAGGTTCTTAATCCACCATCCACTCAATCTTGCGTTGAAATCTCTTGTCAATTTTTCTTTTCCGTCCACATCTAGGGAGGTTAGCCACAGTGCCATGGGCTTTAAACTTCTTGATGACACTGCGCACGGTAGACACAGGAACATTCAGGTCTTTAGAGATGGACTTGTAGCCTTTAGATTGCTCATGCTTCCTCACAATTTGGTTTCTCAAGTCCTCAGACAGTTCTTTGGTCTTCTTTCTTTTCTCCATGCTCAATGTGGTACACACAAGGACACAGGACAGAGGTTGAGTCAACTTTAATCCATGTCAACTGGCTGCAAGTGTGATTTAGTTATTGCCAACACCTGTTAGGTGCCACAGGTAAGTTACAGGTGCTGTTAATTACACAAATTAGAGAAGCATCACATGATTTTTCTAACAGTGCCAATACTTTTGTCCACCCCTTTTTATGTTTGGTGTGGAACTATACTTTTGGCCACAACTGTATGTCCCATACTCCACGTTTTGTCATTTGAAAAATTGACGAGAGATTTCAACGCAAGATTGTGCGAATGGTGGATAAAGAACCTCGACTAACATCCAAACAAGTTCAAGCTGCCCTGCAGTCCGAGGGTACAACAGTGTCAACCCGTTCGCGTCTGAATGAAAAGGGACTGTATAGTAGGATACCCAGGAAGACCCCACTTCTTACCCCGAGACATAAAAAAGCCAGGCTGGAGTTTGCCAAAACTTACCTGAGAAAGCCTACAACGTTTTGGAAGAATGTTCTCTGGTCAGATGAGACAAAAGTAGAGCTTTTTGGGCAAAGGCATCAACATAGAGTTTACAGGAGAAAAAAAGAGTCATTCAAAGAAAAGAACACGGTCCCTACAGTCAAACATGGCGGAGGTTCCCTGATGTTTTGGGGTTGCTTTGCTGCCTCTGGCACTGGACTGCTTGACCGTGTGCATGGCATTATGAAGTCTGAAGACTACCAACAAATTTTGCAGCATAATGTAGGGCCCAGTGTGAGAAAGCTGGGTCTCCCTCAGAGGTCATGGGTCTTCCAGCAGGACAATGACCCAAAACACACTTCAAAAAGCACTAGAAAATGGTTTGAGAGAAAGCACTGGAGACTTCTAAGGTCGCCAGCAATGAGTCCAGACCTGAATCCAATAGAACACCTGTGGAGAGATCTAAAAATGACAGTTTGGAGAAGGCACCCTTCAAATATCAGGGACCTGGAGCAGTTTGCCAAAGAAGAATGGTCTAAAATTCCAGCAGAGCATTGTAAGAAACTCATTGATGGTTACCGGAAGCGGTTGATCGCATTATTTTGGCTAAAGGTTGTGCAACCAAGTATTAGGCTGAGGGTGCCAATACTTTTGTCCGGCCCATTTTTGGAGTTTTGTGTGAAATGATCAATGTTTTGCTTTTTGCTTTATTCTCTTTTGTGTTTTTTCATTGAAGACAAATTAAATGAAGATAATAATACCAAAGAACTTATGATTGCAATCATTTTCAGGTAGAAACTGAGTATTATCTGACAGAATTGCAGGGGTGTCAATACTTTTGGGCAACACTGTATTAGGTCGCACCCATCAGTTAAGAAAAATGTATATGGTAGATCCTCTAAGATATTGCTATGGTCAATGGACTAAAATCTTCTCTATGTCTTTCTTCTTTACATGCATGAAATTACAATAAAAACCTCTATGATCAGTGTAACTTGTGGTAAGCGTACACTATTTTGGTGCTTCTCAATATTAGAGGTAGGCCTCATTGCTAAGGTGCCACTCCCAATTTATTTCCCCAACTATGGCCTGATACAAAACATTTACTGACCCTTGTGATTGTATGGTGACATTCTCTTCTGGTGTTCTCCAGCTTGGAGAAATAACATCAACTGAAGCTAGCTAACTATGAGAAACTCCTGCTGGGCTACACAGCTTCTCCTTATAAGGGTATTTTTTAGGTGGTGGTGTGCCCCTATAAGAATATCGGACACAATGGTATTTGGTGGTAGAGTGCTTCCTCACCCCAGTGAAGGAATGCAGAGGAGCACACAAAAGACCTTTCAAGAACAGTTTTACTTACAAAAATATAAGAAGATATTATTTCCATCGCAGCAGTCAGTGATAACACATACCCTGTTTCCCCTAAAATAAGGCAGACATTCTCTTATCTAACTTTTTGCTCCAAAAAATGCACTATGTCTTATTTTCAGGGGAAGTCTTATTTTTCCATCATCCACCTTCATGCCCCAATATTCCCATGCAGCCCCCAATATTCCCATGCAATATCCCCCATCTTATTTTAGGGGAGACAGGGTAGGAACCAACAAAGGACAGATCAGTCTTGTAGAGTCCTGAACCAAATAGGTGGTATTCATTCTTAATTTTTTGTAATAGGGTATCAAACTCATTTGCACCCTGTTAGTCATCTCTCCTGCATTCATTGTCTGTCTCTTTGTCCTCTTCCTGCTTCTGCTGGGTGCCTCTACTATAGGAGGTCACACTCCCAGGTCCCATTCAGCTAGGTGGCATTTATGCTGCTACCATGTTCTGCTTCTCTGCTTAAAACCTCCTGACAAACCCAGCTCTGCTATATTGCTTACTGCTATCTGATGACACCCAGTTAAATTTAACAAAAATTAACTCATTAGGTGCTAACTACTTTGCTAACATCTCCTCAACAGCTATGGTAGATATAGCAGATGGGGAAGGTAATAACATGCTACAGCTGTAGGCTAAGAGAATACTTTTTCAGCAGTGAAAAGAAACTTGACCCTTTCAGCATAGAAGAGCAAGCACCCCAGTAAAACTATCAAGAGAGCTCTACAGAAAGCCTGAGATTAATTAGACGCTGAGACCTCCTGACCACGGTTCCCCCACAAATGACAACAGGATGCGGCACACTCCTGACTAAAATTGCGTGTCCAGTTCAACATAAAAAATTGTGGTAGGTCCTCTTTAAAGCATTGATTGCTTGAGAATGCAGCAACAAATAGAATATACTGTATAAAGTAGGGGCCGACATACCATTGGTGTAATCTGTGCAGCAGCAGAGGAGTCCAAGAAATATTGGCCACTAACACCTCCAAAGCAGTTGGGATTGTGCATTGGAATGCAAAGGGCTCTTATACTGTTCTTGCATAGGGGCCAGTTACTATTTTTGTGTCTCCAATTCTAACTATTAATTTAGTCCTGTGTACGTAGTGGGCAATCAGTGGAATGTGTACAGTTTAGTCTTAAAGGGAACCTGACCCCTAAAAATCAGCCCCCAGACCATTTATACCTGTCCCTGCACTTCCAGGAATGCATTGTATGCATCCCTTTGTGTAAAAAAAGGGCATTTGTAAAGTATCTAAAAGGGCTTTTATTACCTTGCTTTCTGCGGCTTCTCAGTGCTTGAGAAGTCACACAGGGCGTTCCCTGTGGCTTCTCAGCACTGCTTACAGATCAATTATTCACGCCCAGATGGGCGTGCTAATGTATTGTGAGCTCCCATGCCCCTTCCATGGGCGGTATAGCCTGTATGACGCAAATCGCGTCATATCCATATCATAGGAATTTGCTCTGCGCATTGTGCATGTGTGAGTTTGCTTTACAGCAGCTAGTCTGGGATTAGCTGCCACAGAGCCAACTCGCGCATGCGCAATGAGCAGCGTGGAGTCCTATGATATGGATATGACGCGATTTGCATCATACAGGCTATACCGCCCATGGAGGGGGGCAAGGGAGCTCACACTGCCTTAGCACGCCCATCTGGGCATGAATAATTGATCTGCAGGCGGCGCTGAGAAGCCACAGGGAACGCCCTGTGTGACTTCTCAAGCACTGAGAAGCCGCAGAAAGCAAGGTAATAAAAGCCCTTTTAGATACTTTACAAATACCCTTTTTTTACACAAAGGGATGCATACAATGCATTCCTGGACGTGCAGGGACTGGTCTGGGGGCTGATTTGTAGGGGTCAGGTTCCCTTTAATATTTAATTGTGTTTTAATTTACATACCTAGATATTGTTCCATTGTTTCTGTCCAGTATTATTAACCATATTTTATTATTTTTCAGAGTTTCATCATCATTCTATGATTGCATCATGTCGACCATATGATGAGGAACTGTTCTGTGCTTATATTCAGTGCTACAAATATGCCCTCTACACTACATCCATCATTGTAATTTCTATACTTAAAGGGAACCTAACCCCTCCAAATCACCCCCAACCCTATTAATACCTGTCCCTGCACCCTAACATATCAGTATTAGTGCTCCTTTTCAATTAAAAAAAGCGCTCTGTAACATTGGAATAATCAACAATATACACTTACAAATCTGAGACTTCTTGTCCCTGAATAAGTCTCACAGGGCGTCCCCTGTGAGACTCTAAGCCCTCCCTAGGTGCTCATTTTCACGCCCCGAATGATCCACCCTCTCTCTGTCTGTGCTGCAGTGATGTGGAGCTGAAGGCAGGACTAATGATTTGCATTCTGTGAGTGATAGAGAGGGGGGAGGGTAAAGCCTGCACAAGCAGAGGAACACAGACAGAGAGAGGCTGGATCCTGGAGCTGCAAAACATGCCCTAAGGGCTAAAGAATATAGCCCCTGCTAATTATAATCACTAATGAGTGAGTATTAAAGGTTTTTATGCACTTTCACAGGATGCTTTTAGGAGACAAAAGGAGTGTGAGATTAGTGATAGGATGCTGCAGGGACATGTTTTGCTAGTTTAGAAGGCGATCTGGAGTTGACAGGATCCCTTTAATCTTCAATCTTGTACTGTCCATTTTATCAAAAATAATAAGATTTGGTTTCTTTTCCAGTGAGGACAACAACAGTCTAAAATAAGTTGATGTTGTTATATTTTATTTATTTAGGCACTATTGTATTTTTACTTAGTTTATATTTTTCTTTTATTATTCTTATTTCTGCTTTTGCATTATCACACTTCTTTAACTGATGTTCACACACTGCCATCACACCAACCATCATACACTCATTTCTCTTTTATAGCAGTGTTTATATTACCATATTTATAACCAATCATCATTCAATTGTTTCCAATGTATCAACTAATCAACCATTTTCCAGCAGTATCGTCATCCTCCACAGCTCCATCACTTTACACTGCACACTTACCATACACTTATCACTTTTCACCCATTCATCTTCCACATTCACCATTCAACCAATCCTCATCACACATTCATTACTACACACTTCATTCATTCTTTTATTATTTACACTCACCATCTATCCACACACACTCAATGTTACACCCTTACACATCTCTCACACTCACCTTTCATTCATTAATTTTAAATGTATTATTTATTTTTCCATTTATATATAATCCAATTTTAATCCAATTATATTGCGCTCCTGGAGCTTAATGCCGTCTCTCTTGCTGCCCTGTGTCAGTATTCCAGGTTTTCCAGCCTGCCGTTTGACAATATTGCCCTCAGTCAACATGGAGATCATTGTTTTGTTTGCCCTTCTTCCTGTCTCGTTTGCATAAAGACCTGGCTCAGGTGATCATTAATTGCTTGAGTATACTGGTTCCTGGTCTGCTCCAGCTCAGCTGTTCTCCTTGGTCCACTTACTTCCCTGGAGCTCTGTGAGATCTCGGTTCTTCCTAAAGCTTCCTGCATTGTGCTCCTAGTTCCGCTGCTTCTATCTTCAGGCTCGGACGTCTCAAGTGTGTGTAAGCAACTTCCCAGTCATTACCTTATGTACTGTTTGCTTTTTGGAACTTGTGTTTCATTTCCTACTGGGAACTGTGTTTTAACTTTTACCCGGTCATCCAGGTGTGGGGACCTTTTGCCACAGACTATATCTTTCCGGTCGTTCCAGTACAAGGACTTGTGCTATGGACTACATGCATCCGGATTTACATACTTTGGACTATTTGTGTTTCGGACTGTTTCCATAAGGACTGCGCTCGGCAGTATATATTGGGGTCGTGTTATGTTTGTGTGCTTTTGCTGTGTACTACGTTCACATTGTTTTGCTGTGTGTATATAAATACTTTGCACCCAAGAACCTGTCTCTGCTCTTCATTGCCCTTAAGCGATCAGACTCCTCAAACCTATACAATAGTATTACACAGGGGCGGACCCAGACTGTAGTGGGCCCTGGTGCAAGAAACTTTTCGGGCCCCCCCCCCCCCCGGAACTCAGTGCTAGAATAGTGCCGCGGGTGTGCATCACTGCCAGCGGCGTAGCAACTGTTTGTGGCGCCCGGGGCGGTCGAAAAATTTGCCGCCCCTTTGGTTATTGATAATCTGGAAGTATACATAGTATACACTGTCTGCCCCTATATACAAGAATATAACTACTATACTAAAACACAAAGAGAAGGGGTGCAATTGCCACCTCTGCACATCCCCAGTGTATGGCAACAAGCAGGACTCAAGGAGGGCCCGGGGCCGGAGCAATTTTCGCCGCCGTGCTGTGGAGTTCATAATGTAATATAAATGCAAAAAACCTTTATTCTTAAAATTATGTCACAATACCGGGATCTGAGGATCTTCTATTTTGAGGTCAGGGGCTCTCTGATGCGCTGTCGCTGCCTGTCTCGCTGTCATCCTCTTTTGACACTGCAGTGCGGTGGACAAGAGAGCATTAACTGGTTAATAACAAGAAGTATGGAGTGTACTAACTGAGCCATAAATCCTCCCCATACCAGTGGGATTACTATATGGATTTTAGTATTAGGGTACGGACACACTGGCGTGAAACTCTGATGAGTGCAATGTGTGATTTTTCTCGCATTGCAATCAATCTCTGAGAGCACATTGGCGAGTGTCGGACGCTTTTTTCTCATCCAGATTCAGGATGAGAAAAAAGTTGCAACATGCTGCGACAGTATGTGATTCCCGCGCAAGACTCACCAATGCAAGTCTATGGGTCTGACAAAATCACGGACCGCACACGGACAGCACACGAACCATCCGAGTCTGAGGCTCCGTTCACACATTGCGTATTTTGCTGCGCTTTTTTACGCACGCTTTTTCAAAATACGCAATATGCATTTTGTCTGCCAGCAAAGTGAATGGGAAATTCACTTTGCAGTGCAGACATTGCGCAAAAATACGCACTGCGTTTATGGGAGAAAACGCAGCTGCGTAAAGAATTGATATGTCAATTCTTTACGCAGCTGCTCCTGCGTTTTCTCCCTGTGATGTCACAGAGGGGAGGAAGAATCCTGCTTCCTCCTCCCTCTGTGACAGCTGTGACCGCCCATTAGATTTCGCAGTGTATTAATATACACTGCGAAATCTAAATTAAACAAAGGCAAGTGTATGAAAAATAAAAATGAATGAAATACTTACCTCTCCGACGCCTTTTCCCGGTGTCCGGTCTCCGGTGCCAAGCGATGTGTAGTGCTGCCAATACCTGCGGTGACGTCACAGGGGCGTTCCCGACGCTGATTGGGCGCTCGCGGTCATGTGATACATCACATTCTGGGGTAAAGAAAGCGCAGTGTGTGAAAGCCCCTGCGTATTTTGTTGCGCTTTTTTTGCGCGGCCGGAAAAACACGCCAAAAAGCGCGCGTGCAAAAAAGCGCAACAAAATACACAATGTGTGAACGCAGCCTGACACGTTTTTTTCACGGATACATTCTCATTCTGCAGCTGAGAACACTGTAAAATGTTCCTGTAAATGATTCTACAGTAATAGCTGCTGAGAAAAAAACAGATTGCACTCAGACATCACACGGATGTGATCTGAGAGAAATGTCCTCCCTCCACGTCCTCTGCACACCCTCCCTCCACGTCCTCTGCACACCCCTCCCTCCACGTCCTCTGCACACCCCCCACGTCCTCTGCACACCCCCCTCGTCCTCTGCACACCCCCCTCGTCCTCTGCACACCCCCCTCGTCCTCTGCACACACCCATCGTCCTCTGCACCCCCCCACGTCCTCTGCACACCCCCCACGTCCTCTGCACACACCCCTCGTCCTCTGCACACACCCCTCGTCCTCTGCACACACCCCACGTCCTCTGCACACACCCCACGTCCTCTGCACACCCCCCACGTCCTCTGCACACACCCCTCGTCCTCTGCACACACCCCTCGTCCTCTGCCATCACACCCCACGTCCTCTGCACACACCCCACGTCCTCTGCACACACCCCTCGTCCTCTGCACACACCCCTCGTCCTCTGCACACACCCCACGTCCTCTGCACACACCCCACGTCCTCTGCACACCACCCCCCCGTCCTCTGCACAACCCCCTCGTCCTCTGCACACCCCCCACGTCCTCTGCACCCCCCCCACGTCCTCTGCACCCCCCCACGTCCTCTGCACACCCCCTCGTCCTCTGCACACCCCCCACGTCCTCTGCACACCCCCCTCGTCCTCTGCACACCCCCCTCGTCCTCTGCACACCCACCTCGTCCTCTGCACACTCACCTCGTCCTCTGCACACCCCCCACGTCCTCTGCACACCCCCCTCGTCCTCTGCACACCCCCCACGTCCTCTGCACACCCCCCACGTCCTCTGCACACCCCCCTCGTCCTCTGCACACCCCCAACGTCCTCTGCACACCCCCCTCGTCCTCTGCATACCCCCCCTCGTCCTCTGCATACCCCCCCTCGTCCTCTGCACACCCCCCACGTCCTCTGCACACCACCCACGTCCTCTGCATGCACCGCTATGTACCTTGTAAAGACAGTCCCAGTTCCTCCTATCTGGCAATTCTTCTTGCCGGGCAAAATGTAGCTCCGCCCACCTGAGTCACATGTGCGTGACGTCATCACAGGTCCTGTTCCACCCGGCATCTGTCCCCGCCGGCAGTGCTGTGAGGTGAGGCGGGAGGGCGCAATGACCGGGGGGGAGTGAGATGTCCAGGGGGGAAGGGTTAGGTGTCCAGGGGGCGGGGGTGAGGTGTCCAAGGGGCGGGGGTGAGGTGTCCAGGGGGCGGGGTCACCCGGCCGGGGCTCAGAGCAGGAAAAAAAAAAAAGACAACCCTCTTAGTCGCCGCCCTCCCCGAAAAGTGCCAGAACAGTGCCGCGGGTGTATAGCGCCGCTGACACCCGACAGCACCAACCTTCTGTCTGTCTGACAGGGGACCTGCCGCTGGAGCCCCAGGGGCCCCCTAGCTGCTCGGGGCCCTGGTGCAGCTGCACCAGCTGCACCACGGTAGTTCCGCCCCTGGTATTACACCCTGATGCGTTGCCAAACAGGATAATTGTATTTGGAGTTGATGCCAGCTGGGTAATGTCAGCTGACAGCAAGCTCAGAGGTTAGAAATGTTGAGGCGTCAATCAGATACCTGATATTACTAACAAAGTCAGTAAGGACACAAATAACCACACCAAGAAATATTTTATTTGAAAATTAACCCTAATATATTCCTCTTTCACTATTTTTTAAAGTAAATTTTATATTTCTAAAGTCTTCTACCCAACCCCCCCAAAAAAGGATGTAAAAAATAAGAAAAACAGAAAAAATAAACCCAAATAAACACTGAAGTAGCCACAGTATATGGGAGGCAAGATCAGGGACTGCATCCCCCATATGGTGGGACAGAATGCACTGCATGGCTCTCAGCAGTGTGACAAGCCATGACTTCCCTGAGGTAGTCTCAGGTTACAGAGCAGGTATCATGCAGTAGGGAATCCTGCTGTGTGACCTGAGATAACCTCAGTTGTGTCAGCGGTTGTAACTCTAGCTGTCTCATGAGAGCTGCAATATTGCACGAGATATTGTGGGTATTTCTCGCTGGTATCGCGAGACAGTGAGGCAGTCCTCTTTAAACAGAGTGAAAACACTGGAGAAGCTTTTTGAATGCTGCCTGGGATGAAGGTCACAATTTCACAATGTAGTCTGCTCCCGGGTGGTCTTGAGGAGTAACAAGAGCTACTCCTCTAGGGGCATTCTTGCCCACAACCTGCCCCCCAGCACATCCCATCATGGCCACCACCTGAGAAGAGGATGGAGGAATTAGGGGATGGCCACACCCTTTAGGGGACACTGCATGAACCTGGGCAACCCCGACAGGCCCTTCAAGATCTCTGATCCCTGTGAGTTGCTCTGCAGCTGGCGGGCAATCAAGATCAGGCCTGGCCTCCAGGTGATGCAACATCCTCTCCTGCTGCCAGTCTTGGAATTTGTCTGCGGTGGCGACCCGACTTATGCCTACGGCAAACCATCCCATACTGCCCTTGTGTGGAGTCTTGAAGGCAGATGGTCAAGCAGCGGTGTGGATTGGTTTATGTAGCACCTGTCACCAGTCCTGTCTTTGTATAGGAACCCAAACCACCTCTTTTGGAAGAATATTGCCACCTGGCCCTGGGTGCATTGCTCATCAAAAGCATTAGCCTTAGGCCATTGCAACCACAAGGCATCAGAGAGTCTAATTTCTTCCACAAATGAGATGAGTCAGGATAGTTCTTGCCTATAACGATTGCTGGAAGGGAGTAGGGGAGTAGGGGTCCCTACATGGCATTCTCCCAGTTGAAGGTCTCTGGCAGGGGTGCTACAAAAGGCTCTGATACCTCTGACGACTCTAACAGCTTCAATGACATCAGACTCAGCCAGCCAGCCCCCTATTCCTCGTGAGCCTTGTACTTCACATGTGCTAAATAGGCTGCCATGCGCAGTACAAATAGGAAGTCACCGTAGCATGCTAGGATTTGGATGCCGGACAACTGCCCACTGGTATGATGGTCTGGGTGTATGTGTGTCTGTCTTCCAGCTCCTGTTGCTGGGTCATACACAGCATCATACTGTATATACATATGTATATAGTGTGGACCTGTGTGTGCAGTAGTGCTGTGTACACACTGTATACAGACTTCAGCTTCTATTTTATATACTGCGAGAAGTCTCTTATTGTGTATACAGCCCATGGCAGTCTCTTATTGTGTATACAGCCCGCAACAGTCTACTATTGTGTATACAGCCTGTGGCAGTCTTTTATTGTGTATACAGCCCACAGCAATCTTTTATTGTGTTTACAGCCAGCTGCAGTTGCTATTGTTTATACAGACAGCTGCAGTCTCTATTGTGCATACAGCCAACATCAGTCTCTTATTGTGTATACAGCCCGAAGCAGTCCCTTATTGTGTATACAGCCCACATCAGTCTCTATAGTTTATACAGCCTAAAAGAGTCTCTATTGTGTTTACAGCCAGCAGCAGTCGCTATTATGTTTACACCAGCTGTGGTCTCTTTTGAAAATACAGCCAGCAGCAATCTATTATTGTGTATACAGCCTCCACCAGTCTATTATTGTGTATGCAGCCTGCAGCAGTCTATTATTTTGTTTACAGCCAGATGCAGTCTCTATTGTGCATACAGCCTGTGGCAGTCTCTTATTGTGTATAGAGCCTGCAGTAGTCTATCATTGTGTTTACAGCCTGCAGAGGTTTCTATTGTGTTTACAGCCAGCAGCAGTCTCTATTATGTTTACACCAGCTGAAGTCTCTATTGAGTATACAGCCAGCAGCAGTCTATTATTCTGTATACAGCCAAACAGTTCTTCGGGGAGGTCATGGGGCTGTGACCCGATTCCATGGCCCTGGCCGTGCCGTAAATGGGGATTGTTTATATGGGATTTAGTCGTGATGGCTAACACTGCTTAAGGGGACCACTGGGGCAGATGGTGTTGCAGTCAGGATGGTTCTGCTCTCCACAGGTGGAACGGGGCCCCAAGGCAATTTAAACAGTATATGAAGAGGGTAGTGGATGTTGGGGTGCAAGACTGAGGGTGCGAGAAATGACCGTAGCACACAGGGATTGTAGTTTCCTTTACCTATTACTTGGCAGTCAATGGTGCAGACCGGAATACTGGTAACAGGTGGTAATGGAGGTCCGGATAGCCTGGAAGCAATTGGGGATCCACCTCACTGGGAGGGTACAGAGGCCTTCCTTTTGTGCTGTCACTCTTGGGTCCCTGCTGCCTAAGGATATACTGCGGCCCTCTTCCTGCTGGTTAGTTCCTTACCTGCATGACAGGCGGCCCGAGCCTTTTACAGGTGTCACTCCTTCATGGCTGCTCCGGGCTCTAGTAAGCTGCTGTGCCGCCGGGTATCTGGTATGGTCAGGAGACGTGCAATCTCCTGCCCTTTGGATTTAGCTGCTGGGTGTTCAGTACCTGGGCAACCAAGGACTCCGGCGTCCTGTTTCTAGCACACTGCTCTGGGGTGAGCTCTAGTGCTCCGCTCTGGGGTGAGCTAGGTCACAGCTCCACTCCCTAGGCTTTCCTCGACTTCTCTCTCCTCTTCCCTTGCACTAGCTCTCCACCACCCTGGGACGAGCCTCTTGGCTTCAGTCCCCAGGACGTCTCTGCTGTTCTCTGTCTCAGACTGTTCTCTGTTCTGAACTGAACTCTCTAACCCCACCTCTGGGCCAAAATTTATATGGAAGCTCCCCTGAATCTGGGTGCAGAGCTCCCCCTTCTGGCCTGGAGTCAGGAAACATGTTGGATGCAAGTGTTACCTAGCGTGGGGACCCCTTCTTGCTTCCAAGCATGACATCACCCCCTGTGAGGGAGGCAATGCCTCTGTGGCAACCGGACTCCTGGGGTGCCAAGCATACACCCCACAACAGTCTCTTATTGTGTATACAGCCAGCAGCAGTTTCTTATTGTGTATAGAGCATGCAGCAGTCTCCTATTGTGTATATAGTCTGCAGCAGTCTCTTATTAAGTATACAGCCAGCTGCAGTCTCTATTGTGTTTACAGTCAGCAGCAGTCTTTATTATGTCTACACCCGCTGCAATCTCTATTGCGTATACAGCCAGCAGCAGTCTATTATTCTTTATACAGCCAGCAGCAGTCTATTATTCTGTCTACAGCCCGTAGCAGTCTATTATTGTGTTTACAGCAAGCTACAGTCTCTATTGTGTTTACAGCCAGCTGCAGTCTCTATTGTGCATACAACCCACAACAGTCTCTTATTGTTTATACAGCTTGCAGCAATCTATTATTGTGTATACAGCCCACTGCAGTCTCAGTGTATATACAGCCTGGATAGTTATATATATATATATATATGTACAGCCTCCTCAATTATGTAGGGGTGGGTTGTGGAACTGTGGAGGTGGAGTTGGGACGGAGATGGAACCTGTGTCATTATTTGCCCTCACAGTGACGTTAACTCCCTCCCCCCCATCCAAAATGATTAGTAATTACTATTGTACATGCATCCATGCTGCCTCTGCCCTCCTGTGCTGAGGAGCTAGCAACAGTGTGATGAGGTCAGAGTGCTAATCGTCACAGTGCTGCAAGTCAGGATCAGGGACAATAGTCACTCCGCAGCCCCAGTTCAGGCACGACAGTGCTCGAATGTATTCGTGCCAGAAACGCAAATACATTTGAACTTAGGAAGAAGGGAGCGGTGCCTGCCAGATAGGTCCATGGGTAATATGTTGTGCAAGCTTGTTTTACTAGTAAGAATAGGTTGGACCCATAATCTTATATTAATTATTTATTGATAGAGATGAGCGATGTTCGATTCGAAATGTTCGTCAATCTCAAATTCAACCTGTTTTCGGCGGTGCTCGAGTCGTTCGTCGAATTAGAACATTTAGCTTCAAATTCGGCAGTTCGAGGTTATGTTCGATAACGCTTCGGTCACCAAAAGCATACCTGCTTTTTTTCTCCAGACCGCATGTAGAGTGGGGCAGTGCAGGGTTTGAGCCAATCACAGTGAAACACAGTAAAGGGCATGTTTTGCACAAGCAAGGTCCGGCATCATTGGTTGTGTATGTCACATGTCCTTGCCCTATAAGACACGGCCATTTTCTTCATCGCCACCATTTGCTCATTGCTGTAGCTGTGTGTCAGATGGTACCGCTGCTGCTGTGGGTGCCATACAGTCAAAACTCACAATTCTACTATCCCATTCAGCTACAGACAGAGCTAATAGATAGGTTTGGGGACTAGGGGTTGGGGGGGAGGGTGCGAATGTTAGCAGAATCAGCTCTTGTAAGAGCTGCATCATAGGAGTAGGGAGTAGGGACTAGGTCTGTAACAGCCCTTTTTTAGATCTACTCCATAGAAGCAGGGACTAGTTTTAATTACTGCCCTTTGGGCTAGGTTAGAGCAGTCCCTATTAGTTTTTGCCAGGCAGGTGTGTGCCAGAGTGCTGTACAAGTCTTTTTCACAGCATCTGGCCACATCTAGCTCTGGGAGTCCTTTAGGGCAGGTAGTGTAGCACTACTGTGAAGAAAGCTATACCACCTGTCTTAACCTCCCTGGCGGTACGATTATGTCAGGAATTTCGTGCTAAAAGCGGTACCATTTTTTGCATGGAAATTTGGTGTTATGTATTGTAGGCAGGACAGTGATGACAGTGTAGGATGAGCAAATGTCAAATCTGAGGTGATACAGTGTAATCTGACAGGATTACACTGTATCACCTGACTATTTGTGTACTGTCACTTTTAGACTTTATTTTTGTACATTTACATTTAAATCTCCCGCTCAGTTCCGCCTCCCATGAGCCCCTGCAGCTCACAGAGACGGAACCAGGAAGTGAGAGGGCGCTCGAACCGGCTCTCGCTGGCGATCACAGCGGGGACATCGCTGGATCACCGGGGAGATGGTAAGAAACTCCGCTGCGCCCGCTCTGCAATTTGCCCCCGAGCGTGACTCTGGCAGCGAAAATTAACCCCGAGTCACGCTCGGGAATACCGCCAGGGAGGTTAAGTATGCATTTTTTTGCTGCTGCTAGTCTCAGCAATTTCTTCGGACTAGTAGCAGTGTGATTTACACAGTAGTGTAGCTCACTTGTGAAAAGCTACACCGCCAGTGTACTTCCTACTAATTTTTAACTTCACCTTGGCCACATCTGACTTCTGGTCAAGTGGCAGTGTGACAAAAACTTTTTTTTGTACAACAACTGTACTGCTCCCATTTTTTTCACATACAAAATGAGTGTCAAAAGGCCTGCTGCTGGTGGAAATGGGAGTAGGCGTGGTGGAAAGGGAAAAAAAAAAAAGTTTGTGTCCGTGGGGTAGATGCTAAAGCTACATTAACATCTGCTGAAGAAAGACAATCTTCCAGCCAAAGTAAGATGTCTAATTCTTTACGTGGCCAATAGGATATGATCTCTTTCTTAGGCGGCCGTCACACGCAACGATTTCTTGCCCGATATCGTTTAAGCGATCTCTCCTTTTTGATCGCTTAAGCGATATCGGGCAAGAAATCGTTGCATGTAATCAAGCGATTTACGATGTGAAATCGCTTGATCGTGACATCGCAGATCTGAGCTCCGGAGCTCAGATCTAGCGATGAACGATGTCACGATCTGCTTCATCGTGGTGTATAACACCACGATGAACGATCTCCCAGCGGCAGAGCCTATGCTGGGAGATGGTAACTGATTAACGTCGGGTAACTAAGCGACGCGCGGCGCCTAGTTACCCGATGTGTACCATAGTTACCAGCGAGATCGCGGATCCACATCGCTGGTGAGTCTGTCTGTGTGACATCTCACCAGCGATGTGAGCGATATTGTAAGCGATTGCGCGTGCACGTGATCGCTTACAATATCGCTAGAGATATCTCAGCGTGTGACGGCCGCCTAACAGACACGACCATCGATACCACTTGTAAGTGAGGCACAAAAACAGCAGGTGCTTGAATGGATCTCACGTGCTCCATCAAGTGGCCTCTCCTCGACCTCAACTTCTACATCACAAACCCTCCAGTCATCTGAGGTGTGTCACGTCCTACTGACGGACCCACCGCGTGAACCCACTGGACCGCGTAGTTGCGGATGCCGATACCTGGTTGATAGAGAGGCGGACTAGGACAGTGGAGTCAAAAAGGTTTATTGTTTACTATAACAAAACAAGAACCCACGCCCCAGGGGAGGGCCACAAGGTCGCAGCACCGGAACACCACCGAAGGAGACCCCAGAGCGCTTAACCCCAATACAGGGATACCGCCGGTACCAACCTCGGGGGGGCCAATGAAGCGGACATGAGTGTTAAACCGACCCCAGGCAACGTGTTAAAAAGCAACAGGGTAAAGGGCCAGGTACGAGGAAACGGGAACACAAGGAATCCGGAGCACGGCTGGAGACAGCGGTTCAGCGGAGAAGAGGTCCGTGGAGCAGGCCACGAGCACCAGAGTCAGCGAGGAGCCGGCAGGGAAGAGATCTGCTGGAAGTAACAAACAGGTATCAGATATTATGCAAAACAAGGAACAACCTGACCAGACCAGGACTAGCAACTTCATAGGATAGAAATTGCCCTGGCAAAGACTGACAGGAAACAGGAAGCTTATATTACAGCAGGGTACTCCTGATTGGCAGGACACAGAGGCATGGTGATTGGCTGAGGGGAGGAGCATGATCCCTGAAGTTCTCCAGCAGTTACTGATTCAGAGATGGAGTTTCATGCGCTCAAGCAGTAGCCCGGAAGTGAGGAGATGAGCAGCACTACTCAAGCAGAGGGTGCTGGAACCCTGCGGCTGGGGACGAGCGCGCGCACCCGAGGAGCATACGGCAAAGAAGACGAAGCCCTGGAAGCCGCAACCCGACCGACCAGTGGGCAGCAGTTGCCAGCGCCCCGGAGCCGTCAGCGGACGGACGACACCTGGGATCCTTGACACCGGACAGGAACGGTAGGAGCCGGGGGAGTGGAGGCAGCAGGCCGCGGGGCACGGGCGGCAGACCCCCGGGTGGTAACAGTACTCCCCCTCCACGCCCCCCCAGACGGAACCCAGCCAGAAACCTGCGCAGAAGGCGCGGGGCATGGACATCTGCCTCGGGTACCCAGGACCGTTCCTCGGGACCAAACCCTTTCCAGTCGACCAAATACCACTTAGAGCGGCCCCTCACTCTCATGTCCAGAATAGCACTGATCTCGAATACGTCGGAAGCCGTGACCAGTGGGGGATGCGCGTCTGGATCCTGGGAGTAGCTGTTGAGGACCAGAGGCTTGAGAAGAGAACGGTGGAAAGAGTTATGTATACGCAGTGACGGAGGTAATCGTAGCTGGTAGCACACCTCATTCAGTCTCCGGACTACAGCAAAGGGACCGATATAACGCGGACCGAGCTTGTAGGAAGGCATCTTGAGGCGTACATACTTGGAGGAGAGCCATACCTTGTCTCCGGGGTTGAACAGGGGTGAGTCCAGACGGCGTTTGTCGGCATGTCCCTTCATCCGCTGGGAAGCCTTCTCCAGGGATGTGTGGGTCGCCGCCCAGATCTTGGCAAAGTCCCGAACCAGCGTGTCTGCAGCTGGGTTTGGAGTTGCGACCGCCACGGGGATGTGGGACCCTAGGATGGTGCCCGTAGACTATAAAGAAAGGGGTGTTACGGGAGGACTCACCAACATGGTTGTTGTAGGAAAATTCGGTCCAGGGAAGCAGGGAAGACCAGTCGTCATGGTGGGCGTTGACGAAGTGTCGCAGGTACCCGGACAACACTTGATTTACCCGTTCGACCTGCCCATTGGACTGTGGATGATAAGCTGAAGAGAAGTCGAGGTTGACATCGAGCTTCTTGCAGAGAGAACGCCAGAACCTGGAGACGAACTGTACACCCCTGCCGGAGACAATGTTAGAGGGAAGACCATGCAGACGGAGAACATGTGACACGAACAGCTCAGCCAATCTGGGGGCAGACGGAAGCAGGGTCGGACTGGGGTGTCTGGGGCCCACCAGGGAAATTGACTCCAGGGGCCCACTCACCCGCTATATGCACATACCTGTTAGCCGTTATACCCATTATAGCGGTTACTCCTGCACATCACTCTGCGCTCACCATTACTGCGATGTACCATTACTGTAGTGTACATTAAAGGGATACTTTGGTGAAAACAAGTTACCAACAATCGTCAGGTTCGGCAGGTGATCACTTAGTTATTGGTGGAATCCGACCAATCAAAACCACATCGTCGGAAGAATGTGGCACTTTTACCCCTTTTATTAACTGCAGCGGCCGGTAATGATGTGACCGCGGCTCCATTCATTATCATTGGAGCTCCCAGAAAAAGGCAAACACAGCGCTCACAGCCACTGAGGGAGTGAAGGGATCATGGGCGAGCTGTACATCACCTCCAGTCTAATAGGGACAAAACAAAACTATGACTAAGGACTGTCTTTAAGGACATTGATGTAAATGTGCTTTTTAATACTTTTCTAATATAATGAATTTTTAAGGATCTAGATCTCAAGACTCTATGCTGGATATTTTTCTACTTTTTGGACACATAATGGGGATAAAAGCTGCACATTCAGCAGTCGCACCCCCACCAACTAATACCTTATCACATCCTTAGGCCATGTGCACACACTGAGTATTTGGTGAGTTTTTTATCTCGGTATTTGTAAGACAAAATTAAGACATTATTGCCGGGGCAATATCACACACGTGCCTTGTATGGCTCATGTGTTGAATCTGGTTATCCAGCAATTTTTGACACACTATCCCAGCCTAGATGGGCTTCTGCAGAGGGCACGGTTGCTGTGTGCTCACTTCCGGCGTTCGCATCCCGCAGCTCAACGACTCACTTTGCTCCAGGAGTCTTTCGGCTTGCCCGTTCACCGGCTAAAATGCGATGTGCCGACATGCTGGAATTCTACTCTGCACATGTTGCAGCGACTGTGGCAGCACCACCGAGCCTTGGTGCAATACGTTATGACGTACAGCCTGGGCCAACGAGATCCAGAGGTGGGGCAGATCAAGGACCTATGCACCCTTCTGCACAGTTTTGAGGTAGCGACGAGGATGTTTAGTGCTGACGATGTCATTATCAGCATGACTATTCCGGTCAGCTACATGCTGGAGCACACTCTAAACAATACTTGGAGTCAGGTGGTGAGACAAGAGGAAGTTGAGGAAGTACAGGAGGAGTCCTATGTGGAAGAGATGGCAACATCTGCAAGATCCTCACAGTCGGCAGCACCAAGACGGCAGGCATGGGAGGGTGGTGGAGAGGCATTCACGAGGGCGCATGTTAGCAACAAACCCTTTCAGGAAGGTTTAGGAGCCCAGGAAGAGATGGAGGATGAACTGGCGATGGGCATTGAAGAGTCAGCAGATGAGGGAGAGCTTGATGACATTTCTGTTGTGCGAGGTTGGGGGGAGAGGGCAGAGGAAGGAAGCATCATTCTCACCTCCCCACCACCAACACAACAAGGACTTTGTCCTCCTGGGTGTGCAAGACACATGAGTGCCTTCTTGCTGCACTACCTGTAAGATGATTGTGCGAATTAGGAGTAATGCAGACTACTGGGTTGCCACACTATTAGATCCCCAGTACAAGAGCAAATTTGCTGAAATAATTCCTGCCATACAAAGGGACTCGCGCATGCAGGACTATAGGCAGAAGCTGATACATAATCTCAGATCGGCCTTTCCACAAACCACCAGTGGTAGTAGTAGACAGAGTGAATCTCACAGTTCCAACTTGTCAACCGTGGGACTGTCGTATCATCATCACTCACACTGTACCAGTAACACCGTATCTGGTGGTGGTACCAGCAATTTTGTGGCCTTGTTTCAAGATTTTTTCAGACCATCATTTTCAAGGCCTGAAGACACGAGAAGTCTGACACATACTCAACGCCTGGAGCGGATGGTACACGAGTATCTCCAACTTAACATCGATGCAATGACTGGGGAACTGGAGCCTTGCTCATTTTGGGCTTCCAAACTGGAAAAATGGCCTGAGCTCGCCTCTCACGCCTTGGAGATCTTGTCGAGCCCCGCAGCCAGCGTTCTCTCGGAACGTGTCTTCAGCGCTGCTGGTGGTGTGTTGACAGAAAGGCGCACGCGTCTGTCCACCCAAAATGTGGACAGACTAACATTCATAAAGATGAACAAGGCATAGATCCGCAAGGGTTTTTCTACCCCTGTGTCATCCTGGAGAGACTAAAGCCTTGTGGATTTTTGCCTAAAAGTAACCATGTAAAGCAGGGGTCTCAAACTCCAGGCCTCGAGGGCCGCACACAGTCCAGGTTTTCAGGATTTCCTTAGAGTTTGACAGTTGGTAATTTGATTGGCAACTGTCAAATGCAATGGAAATCCTGAAAACCTGGACTGTGTGCGGCCCTCGAGGCCTGGAGTTTGAGACCCCTGATGTAAAGTTTGCAACTGTGGTGCAATTGATGCCACTTAAGTGGTGTCTGTGCCCAAATTTTTGGAAAAAAGGGAGACTATTCTTGTAGTCCCTTAAATGTGACACAATACTCATCATCAGCACAAGGCCTTACAGATAGTGAGGAAAAACATCACAAAATACTCATCGTCTGAACGTGGCGTTACACATACTGAAGTATGGCAGGGCATGACTTTTATGGGAACGCTTGCACAAGCTTTGACTTCATGTGGCCTTCCAGGTTTAAACAGGTCTCTGACCTACCTCTCTGTGAATTTATGTATTACTCCACAAAAGTAATGGTGGTCCCACCTGTGTGTGGCGGGGCATAACACTGACGGGAGCGCTTGTGTGGCGCCCCTGTGACTAGGCACCACAGGGTAGTATTGCACTTTAAGAGTAATATGTTAACCCTGTAAAGTCATCAGTTCAAGGTTCACCCCGTAGAGTCTTTTTTTTACACCCACCTAGGACCAAACCACTTAGAATAGGGGAGGCCGGTAATTTAGTAGGTCCCAAAAGGGTGGGGGTGGAGCCTAGGATAGAGTAGTGGGAGGGAAAGTTTCAGTTTAGACAGTTAGTGCTGGGAAGGCAGCCAGCTAGGTCTAGCCTGACAGCAACGCTACAGAGAGGAACCCCAACCTTTACGGGGGGAACCAGGACAGAGGGCAACGGGCCAGGACTGGTTGGAGCCGGCTGGTCACGTTGGGGAAGCATCGCCAGTGCGGGTAGCCGAAGCAGTCAGACGTTTATCTCCGGCTGACGACCAACGAGCTGCAGGCCCATCGCTAAACGGGTTGCTGACAGCACCACAGGGTAACTCGCCCGCCAGGACCACATTAGATCTAAGATCACAGGGGTAACGGCCCAAGTACTGACTTCGGGAGAATGACTGGTCTCCTCTTAAATCCGGGAAAGGACACCCGTGCCCCACCGTGGGAGATCAAGGGACTGGCGGGAGAGCTCTGCGAGGGTGGTAGAAGTGAGGAAGAATAAGTTAAGCCCGGAAAGCTATAGAAGGAAGAACATCTAGAGACTCCATAACGGGTAACCTGGAACTGGTGACCGACCCCCGATAAACCAGACTGTACCGTATACCATCACCATGTGCTGGTACCACTAAAGTGGAGTTGAAGTTGATTTGAACTTGGTTTTTCCTTATTGCGGTGCCCAGAGGGCTCAGCATCACCAACAGCTCAGCAGAAGGGTAAGAACTGCAATACCAATCCTCACCACTACTGCCCTCCCTCACCATCTTCATTCACCGCTGCCCTGAGCTAATAGCTCCACCTGTAGGGAGCTGTCCCACACTCTGCTGCACCCACCATCACCTCAGCAGCTGGCTTGCAGCGAAGGGACCTATATTACCGGGAACTACAGGTGGCGTCACGATCCCCTGTAAATACTCCCTTCTCCCCCACCACCATCTACCCAAATGATCACCAGGGCACGGAACCGGGTTCCCGTCCACCCGTGACTCCCTATTCAAGTCATCAGCCCCGGTGTCCGAGTACCCCCTTAGCCCTGGCCGCATCATTTTCTGGCGTCTACGAACAGGATAGAACCAGCCTGGTGAAACCAGGTGAAGTGCGCCCAAAAGACTTTAATATTCTCTGTGTGTGTGGCCGCCATTACAATTGCGCCATAGTGAAGAAAAGAGCAGGAAAATAAGCCCCGCCCTTCGTTCTGCTGAGGAGTGAAGAGAATAGTGGCGGGCTCAAGAATGTAAAGAGACTATGTGCTGGCCCAGGGGCGTGCCTCGGCCCCCCAGCATACATGGGCCAAGAAAGAGGCGCCAAAGTGTCACCCCGCCCCCCTTACCATCAAACAACCAAGGGGGCGGGTCGAGAATACGCCCATGCCAGGTCAGCACTATAAAAACCAAACAGGGCGCGGCCAGAGGGCAGAACGAGAACCAATGCCAGACTCCGGACCCATTACCCGCAAGTGACCTGGTAGTGAAGGCGGTACCAAGAATAGCTGACGTTATCCGTGAGATGGAGGAGCAGATAAGAGCTGACCAAGCCGCCCCGGGCACCCCAACCCTAGAGACTGTCAGAGACGATTTGATTTTCTGGGGAACGGCGCTGCGAGAACTACGGGCCCACCTGCAGGAGACCGCAGACTGGACCATCCGGCATTGGAGTGCTGAAATGGTCCTAACAGTGGACCAGCGTGCGGAGCAGCGAAATGCCCATCGGCAAAACCCAGAACCGGGGGTGACGGTGGCCACTCAAACCAAGCACCCGGTGACCGGAGATGCCTCCACCAATACTGAGAGAACACGTTCGGTGCAGGGAGACCAGGGAGCCAGCACCGTAACCGCTGAGGAGCCTGGACAGGAGGAGATCACCGCGAGAGACCTCATCCGCTTCCCCAATGAGCCGGCTGACGAGAGAGACGACGAGGTCAGTATCGTAGAGGAGGAGGGATCGCAGGAAGGAGCCGTCAGCGGTGCAGAGGAGGCTGGGCCCCACGAGTTATGGAGGGCTCCAGTACCAGCAAACCAAGTCATGGCTGCAGGAAGGAGAGTGCTGCAGCCTGCGAGAGAGTCATCACTGCCTTGGCAACAGATGAGCCGTTCCCGGTCCACATTACCGAACCCAGCCAACGAGGCTGAGAGGCAGAGTTGCCGTGAAGCTTAGTGGGCTAATGAGATGGAGACCCGCCAGGTCCGTGTGATTGCTCGCAATCTACCCCCGCAACCACTCAGTCAACGGAAAAAAGGAGTGGTTACCATTTAAACCTAAATACCGGGTATGGGTTCGCCCGGGAGCAGGGCCTGCTTGCAGAAGTGTTTGTGGGGCGAAGAGATGTGGAGGCCCACCTTCCCGAGGGCCACCCGGACAGGGATCTGTACAGTGGGGACATAATTACTTATGAGCGCCACGCAGGACCTAGAGGGTGGTTCGCCATTCGGGTGAGCCTATACTACGGGTAATATGGTAACCAGTAACGTGTGCAGTACTTTATTGTTGTGTTTCCTTTTCAGTACATGAACATTCATGTACGATGTGTATTTGATATTGAGGCTGATGAAGAGTAATCAGAGAATTGGAACCTGGTCCCTGTTGGACCGAGGTGGACTAGAATGATAATGTGTGTTAATGCAATGTTAAAAGCAATGCGCCTCCCGCAAGGGAAGATTATAAGCAAGCATACAAGTTCCTGTTACATATGTTCAAGGTTCACCTTATGGAGTCTGTTTTTACACCCACCTAGGACCACACCACTTAGAATAGGGGGGGGGCTGGTAATTTAGTAGGTCCCAAAAGGGTGGGGGTAGAGCCTAGGATAGAGTAGTGGGATTGAAAGTTACAGTTTAGACAGTTAGTGCTGGGAAGGCAGCCAGCCAGGTCTAGCCTGACAGAGGGCAACGGGCCAGGACTGGTTGGAGCCGGCTGGTCACGTTGGGGAAGCATCGGCAGTGCGGGTAGCCGAAGCAGTCGGACGTTTATCTCCAGCTGCCGACCGACGAGCTGCAGGCCCATCACTAAACGGGTTGCTGACAGCACCACAGGGTAACTCACCCCTCAGGACCACATAAGATCCAAGATCACAGGGGTAACGGCCCGAGTACCGACGTCGGGGGAATGACTGGTCTCCTCTTAAATCCGGGAAAGGACACCTGTGCCCCACCGTGGGAGATCAAGGGACTGGCGGGAGAGCTCTGCGAGGGTGGTAGAAGTGAGGAAGAATAAGTTAAACCCGGAAAGCCATAGAAGGAAGAACATCTAGAGACTCCATAACGTGTAACCTGGAACTGGTGACCGACCCCCAATAAACCAGGCTGTACCATATACCATCACCATCTGCCGGTACCATTAAAGTGGAGTTGAAGTTGATTTGTCCTTGGTTTTCCTTATTGTGGTGCCCGGAGGGCTCAGCATCACCAACAGCTCAGCAGAAGGTTAAGAACTGCAACACCAATCCTCACCACTACTGCCCTCCCTCACCATCTTCATTCACCGCTGCCTGCCCTGAGGTAATAGCTCCACCTGTAGGGAGCTGTCCCACACTCTGCTGCACACAACATCACCTCAGCAGCCAGCTTGCAGCGCCGGTACCTATATTACCGGGAGCCACAGGTGGCGTCATGATCCCCTGTAAATACTCCCTTCTCCCCCATCACCATCTACTTCAAATGATAACCAGGGCACGGAACCGGATCCCGACCAACCTTGATATCCCCATCGAAGTATCCATCAGTCCCGGTGTCTGAGTACCCCTAGCTCTGGTCACATCATTTTCATGAACTTCAAGGGAATCCGGCCCACTAGGCCTATTCAGGTCACTGACCTACCTCTGTAGTTTTTACTGTAATACTACACAAAACATTTAGTTGCTGAGCAAGCTTTAACCATGAAATGCTAGGCCAGGTCCTGTTCCAGACCCTGTGCCATGCATGCAAGCTGGGTCATTGAGCAATTTTGGGTCTGGGAGAATTGATGCCATTTTGCTCTAGGTGTGACCCTTTGAAAGGAGTAAGGATTCTTGTTGGAGTCCCCTTGCTATATTTTACATGATTTAAGAAGTGTGTGACATGTCCATACCTGTGTCTCATTCTCCTTTTACTCTTCCACCTCTTTTTACTTAATGTAGAAAACTTAAGCCACTTAGCCTGTGACTATTTGTACTGTTTGAATTGTTGTCACTTTTTGTGGTGTTTGTTGTCCATTCGGAGTAGTTTGGCAGCTTTTAGAGCCCTTTGCAGGTGTTTTCTATGTGTTTTCTGTAGCCTGCCATTGATTTCGATGGGGTTCGAGTTGTTCGACGAACATTTGACGAACATTCGACGAACAAATCTCAAATTCGACGAATCAAATCCAATTCGAACATTAGGGTGGTGGCTCATCTCTATTTATTCATTGCATTTTTTATTTTATTTTTTTTTTTACAACTTCTTCATTATATCTGTTCTACTTCACTTCCATCTTTTTATGTTTTTTTTAAATTTGTTAATGTATATTTGGTTTTAAAGGGAACCTGCTGTGCACCCAGAACCACAAGCAGTTCTGGGTGCATATCTCAAATCCCTACCTAATAGTCCAAGCATATACTAGCATACATAAACAGATGTGTAGAAAAAGTATTTTTAAAGACTGTTTATGATATGCTAATTAGGTTTTTGACTAGGCATCATTAGTTCCCCCAACTAGTCAGCCCACATAGTATGTTATCAAACTCGTATGGGCTCTATTGGACCCGAGTGGAAGACATTTGATCGCTGCCAGGACCTTAAAGATGTGATTGACCGGTAGTGATCAGCTGATGCATCACGTGACATATCACCTGATCACTATCAGCCAATCACATCTTTAAGGTCCTGGCAGCGATCAGACGTCTTCCCATCGGATCCCGGGCAGCCGGCGGAGTGGTATAGAAGATATTTTTTTTTTTTTTTTTAATACATTTTTTCCTCTTTTATGTTTAATCCGTTTTTATTAAAGTAGAAACAAACAATCATACAGAGTGTATAACATATACCAGTATAACATACAAGAATACTTTCTCCGTTTCATTTACACTGGATATCTATGTAGTCTATTTTCATATTTCCCTGTTGCATAGTATTTATTTTTTTACTTTCTTCCCTCAATAAATTAACTCGGAATTTCTATCCTTCCATTCTCTATGTAATACTATTGTATAGGTTTGAGGATTCTGATCGCTTAAGGCAGGGGTGGGGAACTCCAGTCCTCGAGGGCCGCAATCAGTGCAGGTTTTCAGGATTTCCTTAGTATTGCACAGGTGATAACATAATCACTTGCACTGGTGATGATTCCAATCCCTGTGCAATACTAAGGAAATCGTGAAAACCTGAACTGTTTGCGGCCCTCGAGGACTGGAGTTCCCCACCCCTGGCTTAAGGGCAATGAAGAGCAGAGACGGGTTCTTGGGTGCAAAGTATTTATACACACACAGCAAACAATGTGAACTTAGTACACAGCAAAAAGCACACAAAAATAACACGACCCCCAATATATGCTGCAAAGCACAGTCCTTACGAAAATAGTCCAATAAACAAATAGTCAAAGGAATGTAGATCCGGATGAATGTAGTCCATAGCACAAGTCCTTGTACCGGAACGACCGGATAGATATAGTCTGTGGCAAAAGGTCCCCACACCCGGGTGACCGGGTGAGGAGTTCAAAACACAGTCCCGAGAAGGAAATGTAAACACAAGTTCCAGAGAGCAAACAGTACGTAAAGTAATAACCGGGAAGTTGCTTACACACACTTGAGACGTCCGAGCCTGAAGATAGAAGCAGCACTACCGGGAGGGAGCACACTGCAGGAAGCTTTAGGAAGACAAGAGATCTCACAGAGCTCCAGGGAACTAAGTGGACCAAGGAGAGCAGCTGAGCAGGAGCAGACCTGGAACCAGTATACTCAAGCAATTAATGATCACCTGAGCCAGGTCTTTATGCAAACGAGACAGGAAGAAGGGCAAACAAAACAATGATCTCCATGTTGACTGAGGGCAATATTGTCAAACGGCAGGCTGGGAAACCTGGAATACTGACACTACTCCCCCCCCCCCCCGTAAACGGCCTCAGGACGATACCGGACCAGGCTTGTCCGGATACCTCCGATGGAATTGCGCAACCTTCTGGGGAGCGGAGATGTTACCTACCGGTTCCCAAGAATCGTCTTCGGGAGAGTACCCTTGCCAACGAACAAGATACTGAAGCCGATGCCTATGAAGCCGAGAGTCGATGATGTCCTCAACCACAAACTATTCGTGCCCATCAATCACCACTGGTGGGGGGGGGAGGCACAACGCGTCCCTGAAAAAACGGTTTCAATAAAGATACATGAAAAACAGGATGTACCTTCAGAGTCCGTGGTAACTTCAGCCGACAGGCCACAGAGCTCACAATCCCGGTGATCTTGAACGGGCCAATGAATTTCTGTCCTAGTTTTCGTGAAGGAACACCCAACTTTAGATTCCTAGTGGATAACCACACTGAATCCCCTACCTTATACACGGGTGCGGGTCTTCGGTAGACATCCGCTGATTTCTTGTAACACTCCTGAGCCGAGGCCAGAGACTCCTTTAGCACTTCTAGATTCTGCTGTAGAACCAACAATCTGTGCCCAACCGCTGGGACCGATGTAGCCAAATGGCGACCTAGGTAAAATAGTTGGATGATAAACCCAGGTTGGCGAAAAAGGGTGTTACCTTCGTGGAACTGCTCTGCGTATTGTTGTATGAGAACTCTGCCAGGGGAAGCAGCTTGTACTAATCATCTTGGAGATGGCTGACATAACATCGCAGGTACTGCTCCAGGGTTTGATTTGTCCGTTCCGTCTGTCCATTCGTCTGAGGATGGTAGGCAGAAGATAAACGTATGTCAATATGTAATGCAGAACAAAACCCTTTCCAGAACTTGGAGGTGAATTGCACCCCCCGGTCAGAGATGATCTCATCCGGTACCCCATGTAACCGAAACACGTTCTGGACTACTAGATCTACTGTCTCTGCGGCGGAGGGGAGGCCGGTACATGGTATGAAATGAGCCGCTTTAGTCAATCGGTCCACTACCACCAGAATAGTATTGTGGCCCCCTGAGTCGGGCAACTCCACAATGAAGTCCATCGAGATAGACCCCCAAGGGCGAGATGGTACGGGTAGCGGTTGAAGAAGTCCCGTAGGAGCAACACGAGGCACTTTGCACCGGGCACAAACCACACATGAGTGTACATAGTCTTTCACATCCTTTAAGCAGGTGGGCCACCAGAAAAAACTACTTAAAAATTCCTGCGTCTTCTGTACCCCCCTATGACCTGCCAACACGGAATCATGGACCAATTTGAGAACCCGAAGTCTTACAGCCTCCGGGACATAAATACGCCGTTCCCTCAGCCACAAACCATTCTTAAGGACCAGTTTTACGTCAGTGGGTGGAGCAGCAAGAAATACGTCACCGTCATAAGCCAGCTTGAGGTCCTTCCACAGGTCCCGGTCCTGGAGTACTCCAACAAAATTGGCATCCGATAAGACGGTCTTGGATGGGGTTTCTGACACGGAGTCCACAGCGTGGATTCGGGACAAGGCATCAGCTTTCCCATTACATGACCCTGGACGGTACGAGACAATGAAATTAAACTGGTTAAGGAACAGGCTCCACCGGGCTTGCCGTGGAGACAGGCACCTGGCAGATTTAAGGAATTCCAGGTTACGATGGTCTGTGAGAACTACCACTTGTTGTGATGCTCCCTGCAAATGATGTCTCCATTCCTTAAACGCAGATATAATGGCTAACAGTTCTTTATCTGCAATATCATAGTTTCTTTCTGCAGGGGACAACCGACGAGAAAAGAAAGCACACGGGTGTAGGAGTTCCTTGTCCCCAGTCCTTTGTGAAAGGATAGCCCCTAGTGCGTTATCGGAAGCATCGACTTCCACAATGAAAGGGAGTACGGGATCCGGGTGTGTCAGTATGGGCGCCGAGGTAAAACAAACCTTGAGACGATCAAAAGCCTCCTGGGCCTGCGTGGACCATACGAACCTCTGCCCCTTCTTGGTGAGCAAGGTGATAGGACGCACAATCTCCGAGAAGTTGCGAATGAAGCGTCTGTAAAAATTTGCGAAACCCACAAAGCGTTGTACCTCCTTGATGTTTCCTGGTACCGGCCAGTCTAGAATCGCCTGGATCTTGCTGGACTCCATGTTTAATCCCCGAGGAGAGATAACATACCCTAAGAAGTGAATCTGTGAGCAATGGAATTCACACTTCTCCAGCTTGATATACAGGTGATTATCTCTCAGACGGGTAAGTACCTCCTCTACGTGCTTCTGGTGTTCCTGTAGAGAATCAGAGAAAATTAAGATATCATCCAGGTAGATCACCATAAACTGATCCAATACATCCCTAAATATATCATTGACCAAGTGTTGAAAAGCAGCGGGAGCGTTACAGAGCCCGAAAGGCATCACGAGGTATTCAAAATGGCCATAGCGATATCTGAACGCCGTCTTCCACTCGTCTCCGGGACGTATACGAAGCAGGTTGTATGCCCCCCGGAGATCTAATTTGGTGAAGATCTTGGCCTGCCGAACTCTCTCCAACAGTTCGGGAATCAACGGTAGCGGATACCGGTTCCGGATGGTTATTTTATTAAGCTCCCGTTAATCGATACACGGTCTCATAGTCCCATCTTTCTTTTTCACGAAAAAGATGGGAGCCCCTGCGGGTGAGGATGAAGGTTGAATAAACCCCTTGGCTAAGCTTTCATCGATATAGTCTTTCAATGATTGTAACTCCGGAGCCGCTAACGGGTAGACAGGACCAAACGGAATCTCGGACCCTGGAAGTAAGTCTATGGGACAATCGTATGGTCTATGCGGAGGGAGCTGGTCTGCTTTTTTCTTGTCGCATATATCCGTAAACTCCTTATAGACTGGGGGGGAGAACAGGTACCTGTTTAGTGTCCTCCTCATTCTGCGTTACCGGTACTGTAGGGCTGATGGTCGGGCCGGCCTGGGGATGGAAAGATACTTCCTTTGTCTCCCAATTGATGATTGGATTTTCAGACCGCAGCCAAGGGAGTCCTAAAATGACTGGAAAGTGAGAAGAAATCAACATAAAAGTCAGTGTCACCTGATGACCTGGTTTCATCACACAGTTAAGAGGTACCGTCTCCTGATCTACGGGTCCCGAAACTAATGGAGAACCATCCACCGTTTCCATGGTTATCGGTGAGACTCGTTGTTGTGTTTTGATACCATGTCTCCTGGCAAAAGAAGAGTCCATGAGGTTACCCCCTGCCCCGGAGTCTATCATGGCAGATATAGGAATTAACTGTCCCTCCCACTGAATCTGAATTGGAAGAGAGCAATGGGTATAATTGTCTTCCGGAACCTTAGGTGAAGCTGACATTAGTACAGAAGGAAAAACCGCATCCAGGTGTATACTTGAGTCAGAGATCTCGGACTCTGCGTCCTTGTTATCACACTCGGTTACGGCTGCCAGAACCTTATTTGGACGTTTAGGGCATTTTGGGCAGTTAATCAAAAAATGATCAGATTGACCACAATAAAAGCATAAACGCTCACAGAGCCGGTAGTTGCGACGTTCGTTGTTTTCCCGTCGTTGTAAAGAGTCCACTTGCATGGGAATGTCCTCGGCCTCCCGTGGAATCTTATTAGCGGGCTCCCTAGGAGGGAAAGCAGAATTGGTTATCCGGTTTACAGCTGCCCATTTTTCCTGTCTACGTTCCGTCAATCGGGTATCAATGCGCACACAGGGTTGAAGGAACAGTTCAAAGTCCCGGGGAGACTCGGCCCGAGCTAACTCGTCCTTGATTGCACCGGACAGTCCCTTTTTGAAAACCGATAACAGAGCATTATTTCCCCAATCGACATCGACCACTAACCTTTTAAATTCAGTACCATATTCAATGACAGACTGCTTTCCTTGATGTAGGGAAAGCAGAGCCGTTTCTGCAGTGGTACGGCGATTAGGGTCATCAAACATTTGCGCCATTGCTGTTACAAAATTATGCAGGTTATTCAAACGGATATCGTGACTTTCAATCATGGGATTGACCCAATCCAGTGCTCGTGATGTTAACAACATGACTATACATAATACTTTTGACTGATCTGACCGGAAATAGTTAGCATGTACATCGAAAAACAGCATACATTGATTAATAAACCCACGGAACTGAGCACGATCGCCACCGAACCGAAACGGGGGTAATTTAGGCATACTGGTGGCTGGTGTGGGTACATTTTCCAGAACCTCCACTCTGGTTTGCACATCCCGGAGAGCCTGACCCACAGCCTGGTGATTATGGCCCAGCTGTCTCTCCATGTCTATGACCTTATTTTGCACCTCCTCCATCTCCTGCTGCTTCTCCACCCGTGTCTCCGTCATTGCCCTAAGCAGACTCCTCTTTCTGGCTTGAGTATAATGTAATACTATTGTATAGGTTTGAGGATTCTGATCGCTTAAGGGCAATGAAGAGCAGAGACGGGTTCTTGGGTGCAAAGTATTTATACACACACAGCAAACAATGTGAACTTAGTACACAGCAAAAAGCACACAAAAAAAACACGACCCCCAATATATACTGCAAAGCACAGTCCTTACGAAAATAGTCCAATAAACAAATAGTCCAAGGTATGTAGATCCGGATGAATGTAGTCCATAGCACAAGTCCTTGTACCGGAACGACCGGATAGATATAGTCTGTGGCAAAAGGTCCCCACACCCGGGTGACCGGGTGAGGAGTTCAAAACACAGTCCCGAGAAGGAAATGTAAACACAAGTTCCAGAGAGCAAACAGTACATAAAGTAATAACCGGGAAGTTGCTTACACACACTTGAGACGTCCGAGCCTGAAGATAGAAGCAGCACTACCGGGAGGGAGCACACTGCAGGAAGCTTTAGGAAGACAAGAGATCTCACAGAGCTCCAGGGAACTAAGTGGACCAAGGAGAGCAGCTGAGCAGGAGCAGACCTGGAACCAGTATACTCAAGCAATTAATGATCACCTGAGCCAGGTCTTTATGCAAACGAGACAGGAAGAAGGGCAAACAAAACAATGATCTCCATGTTGACTGAGGGCAATATTGTCAAACGGCAGGCTGGAAAACCTGGAATACTGACACTCTAGTTTAACATTAGGTTGTTATACATATGCCATGGCCTGTTGCCCGAATCGAAGCCATACGTACTTAATGTACCTTAAGAATGTTCAGTATGTATTGTTCTCTGAAGTGTCTTCCATAGTATCTCCACACTTTGTACTCAAATGACAGGTGTTCCTGTCAATATCAGGTTATTCTAGGCACATGTTGCACCTGCCTACAATCAATTACCATAAAAATTGGGCATTTGATGTTAGCAGTCATGTAGCTTCTCTAGCTATATTATCAGCTAGCCCTGGCTCAGTAACATCTACATGGTTTGTATTTTCAATGTACGTCAACTGATGCAAAAGCCTGCATAGTAAAAAGGAGAGGGTAATAAAAGGGTACCATAAGTAAAGAGAAAAAAAAAAGGGGGGGGAAAGAAGGGTGGAGAGATGATGAAAGGGGAAATAAAGAAATGGTTCGCCGCCGCGCCACCTCCGGAGAGGAGAGACCTGTTCGAATTACGATCCATCCCAGCTTTCAGTTAACTTCTTAAAGTCTTCAGACTCCCTGAATATGATCCAAGACTGCCAGGTCATCACAAACCCAGAGTTATCTCCTGAAGCCTGAGCCAATAATTCCTCCATATGATGAACGTGGGAGAATTCAGCCAACCATTCTGCCATGGTTGGAGCCACTGTTGTTAGCCAGTGTCTGGGTATAACCATACGAGCCGCCGTCAGGCAAAATCTAAGAATACTGCGTTTTTGGCTCGCTATGGGGCCAGGTAGCATAGAAAGAATGGCCATTTGAGGTGTGGGGAGTATCCCATCCCCAGTAATGGCAGTATATGCCAAGAAGACCTTGTCCCAAAAGCTCCTTACACCTGGACACTGCCACCAAATATGAATCATGGTGCCCTTGGCACCTCCACACCGCCAGCACTTGTCCGACACCGAGGGGAGGATAGCATGTAACCTCACAGGATATTGATACCATCGAGTAAGAATTTTAAAATTCTTTTCTTGTGTACAACCAGTCGGGGACATCTTATGTGTGTAGAGGAATGCCGCTGCAATATCCTCCACATCGAATACACAATCCATTTCTGTCTCCCAGGCTCTCATGTAAGCGGGGACTATCCTCGACCCCCCCCTACCTCAGCATTTGGTAGATAAGGGAAATCTGGTGTGATGGCGGAGACTCCCAGGTAAATACATTCTCGAACTGAGTCAAGGGGGGTGGGGTTCCTATCCCTCCTGTAATTTGGCAATAAAATGATTTCATCTGTTCATATTCCAGTCAAGACAGGGGATGTAAGGGTACCTTTACACTCCGCAACTATCACCGGCAATCAGAGGCAACCGAACGTGCGCGTCCACGTATTTGATGGTTGCTTCCGAACGCCGATGCCGCATGTACACGCCGCAATTGCGTCGTCAACCCAAGGCTACGTGGCTCCCTGGAAGTTGCCACAGGACCTGCAGAAAACATCCGGTTGCCTCCCGACGCCGCTTCACACGCCGCCATCCACAAAGGAATGTGGGCATACATGTTCAGCGCCGCAAGAACATAGGCGTGACAGAGTTATTGCGCAGGAAGGCTGGCTAATACATGACGCTATTGCAATTGTGTAGTGTGAATGGACAGCTCTTCAAATATGGCGCCCTGTGAAGGGACAGCCAATGGAAACACAGTAGCCCCCACCAATCATCGCTGATGGCGCGTGGTATCCAGCACACTGTGACACGCCTCTGGAAAATCACTAGGCGACGCAGATTCCATCCCTATCAACCGTTCACACGCCAAAACCAGGGCAATTCACCTTCAGGGTTGCCTCTGGTTTTTGAACAATGCTCTGAAATCGTAACCGGGAGCAACTTTAAAAATCACCACCAGGTTCCACAATTACACGCCGCAATTGCGTAGCAATTTCAGGGCAACGGTGACGGAACTCCGGATTGCCTCTCAGTTGCTACACCGTAGTTGCGGCGTGTAAAGATACCCTAAGGGAGATCTATCTTGCAATTCAGCGAGGTAAGGTAGGCCCTGCTTCGTACTCAGTTGGTGCAGCCTCGGGTCTGATACCCTCCGACATCCCAGAAAACCCTCGTGTTGAAGACCCGGAGGGAAGTCAGGGTTAAAGAATATGGGAGACATAGGGTTACCCGCGCCCATCAAACCCTTCCTCCGTTTCACCGTATCCCACGTTTTTATGATCTCTCCAGCCACTACTCCAGGACATCCCGACCCTATCTTCCCCCTGTCTCTTGTCACTATCCATGGCAAATTTCGTAGTGGAACCAGGTACCCTTTGTGTTCCAATCTCACCCATTGCTTCGAGTCCCATCTATAATGCCAATCAAACAGATGGATTTACTGGGAGACCTGGTGGTATGTCTGTAGGTCCGGGAGTCCGGCCCCTCCGTGTTTCTTAGATCTAGTCAAAATTTGATATTTTAATCTAGGTCTAGACTGCCGCCACACAAAATGGATCAACGCCGAGCGTAAGATTTTAAAGAAGCTGTGTGGGGTCGAGAGTGGAACTGTCTGGAAAACATAGAGAAACCGGGGGAGCATATCCATCTTGAACGTATTAATACGTCCAAACCACGAGATTGTTTTCTGGTTATAACATTTAAGGTCCCTCAAAGTCCTGGTCAATAAAGTCTCGTAGTTTAACGCATATAATCTACTCAGATCCGAGGGGACCTGAATTCCCAGGTATTTAAGAGCCGTCGGCTGCCACTTAAACGGAAAGCTATCCATGGCTCTCTCCACCTCTCCTGTTGGTAATGTGATATTGAGAGCTTCTGTTTTTGTGTAATTTATTTTAAAATTACTGACTTCACTGTATTTTCCAAATACCAACATTATTGCGGGGATAGTGAAATGGAGTAAGAGGTCATCTGCATATAGTGAAGCTTTATAGTAATGTTTTCCGATCTCTACGCCCTGTATATCTGGGTTTTGTCTCACCGCCACCGCCAAATGTTCCATTGCTAACGCATATAGCAGCAGCGAAAGGGGGCAAGTCCCGTTTTTTATTGGGAAAGGGTCCGATAGCGAACCGTTGATTTTAATTGTGGCAGACGGGTCAGTGTATAATGCGGCAATGTGACAAATAAATTTCTCTCCCAACCCTATCTGCTTGAGAGCCGAGTTCAAAAAACTCCACCTCACCCGGTCGAATGCCTTCTCGGCGTCCACCAAGATCAGCCCAGGGGTTTATGAAAAGCCCCAGCATGTGCAATCAGGGAGAGCATCTTCAACACTCCTTCCCTCGCCTCTCTACCCTGGACAAACCCCACCTGATCCGTATGAATAATAGAAGGTAAAAGGGGCGCCAAACAGTTTGCCAAAATCTTTGCATATAGTTTAATATCCACATTTAGAAGTGAAACCGGCCTATAATTAGAGACTATGGTGGGATTTCTGCCTGGCTTTGCCAAAACTATAATATGGGCTGCCAGGGACTGTGGAGTGAACCCGGTAGACGCTGAGATGGAGTTATATACTTTTGTCATATGTGGTGTGAGGTATTCCCTAAAAAATTTGTAGAATTGTGGAGAAAATCCGTCGGGGCCGAGACTCTTTCCTGTAGGGGTATTTTTGATGACCTCTTCTACCTCCGCCACCGAAATATCCGTATCCAACTTGTCAACTATCTGCTGTCTCAGCCTCGGGAGTGGAGTGTCCGCTACAAATTGATCTATCTTGGTCTGCATAGTCACATTTTGTGTATTCGATGTCAGTCCCTCAATATTATATAATTTTTGGTAATAGTTGCGCATTATGTATAAAATTTCTTTCGGGTCATGTGTCTCTACACCTGTTTTTCGTTGAAGTTTCGGGACGTATGTGGCCTGGGTCCTAGGTGCAGCAATCGTGCTAGGGGGCGATCACATTTGTTAGCCTTAAGGTACATGAGGCTTTTGATAGTGTTAATATATATTTCAAGGACTGTTCATTAGGTAGATTCCTAAGTGCCTCTTTATGCATAATCAAGTCTCCCAACACTACAGCTGATATATTGTTTTTATGCTGCTGCTCCAGTCTGTATATGGCATCCATCAGCTCCCCAATCTTGACCGATCTTTTCTTTTTCAGACGGGTTCCATGTTTTATGAAAACCCCTCTCAACACGCATTTAAGGGCCTCCCATTTAATCGGGGTCCGTGTGTCAACTTTCAGATGATCTTTCCAAAACAGGTCAATCGACTCTTTGATTTCCGTTGAGCAAACCAAGTCCCGAAGGAGATTATCATTGAGTCTCCGCGTCCAAGGGCGGGCCACTACGTCAGGGGGCGTGATGTCTAAAAATATTGGTGCATGGACCATAAGAAACTACCTATGGACGGTCTAGGGTGCCAGGACAAGGCATGGTGGCTAACGAAAAAAAATCAATACGACTATATGAGTCGTGGGGGCTAGAATAATACGTATAATCTCTATCTTCAGGATTACATGCCCTCCCTACGTCAACTAACTGCATCCCATGGAGAGATTGTTTTAAGAGAGTAACTTGTTTAGGTGTTCCTCTCTCCTTTTTCGATGAGGAGTCCAGCCGCGGGTTTAAGGGGAGATTAAAGTCTCCTCCTATCACAACTACACCCTCTGCAAATTCCCTCACTTTGTTCAAAAAGCCTCGACTGGCTGTGGCTGAGTTGTCATTTGGTGCGTACCACCCCGCAACGGTGTATATAGTGGCATGAATCTTCATTTTTAACAATACGTATCTGCCCTCCATATCTATGCAGGTATCCAGAATGGTATGTTGTAAGGATTTGTGGACAGCGATGGATACCCCCCTCGAGCGGTTAATAGGACAGGCGCTGTGGAACCATGTTGGATAGTATTTATCCCTAATGTGCGGAATGTGATGTTCCTTGAAGTGGGTCTCCTGTAAAATAAGCACACTCACCTTCAGCTTGTGCATACCATATAATATTTGTGTTCTTTTATGGGGAGTATTGAGCCCCCTCAGTGTGCCCCTGTCGGTAGATAAGATCGTAGGTCCGGTTACGGAACTATCCTTCCTAGGGATAGTCATCGATTCCTTGGCAATGGAGTTTCGGCTCCCGCAGGACAAGATTCTGGGCTTGAGCGAGCTAATCGAGGGATTTCTTTCAGTTGGGAAGGTGACGCTTGTTCAAATGCAGTCGTTATTAGGATCCCTTAATTTTGCTTGTCGAGTGATGCCGAAGGGCCGGATTTTTGCCAGACGACTTTCCATCGCAACGAGAGGAGTGTCCCGCCCTCATCATTGGATCAGGATTACACGGCCCCTTAGGGATGATTTGAGAGTCTGGAAGACTTTTCTGTCAACGTACAACGGGCGTACGTGTTTTCAGGAGGAGGAATGCTCTAATTATGACATCCAGCTTTTTTCGGATGCGGCAGGAACTGCCGGCTTCAGGGTTATTTTCATCGACCATTGGTGTTCAGCCGGCTGGCCGGACGCATGGATGGAGAGGGGTTGGACGAGAAATTTGACATTGCTGGAATTATTCCCAAGTGCGGTGGCAGTGGAGTTATGGAGCGGCTCGGAGCTTCACAACAGGTGGGTGCGTTTTTGGTCGGACATAATGAGGTGGCTGATGCTCTCTCCCGTTTTAACTTTCAGAAATTTCGGAGACTTCACCCGTCCGCCCGGGCGACAGATTCGGTTTGCCCGGCATCAATGTGGGAATTGCTGGAGACTTGATGTAACTTATCCGGTCATCAATTGCGCCTTCCACGTGGAGATCATACGGTAAAGCGTTGGGCGACTGGTGTAGGATGGTGGGCGACAACCCAGTCGGGCTGACCAACGAATCACTGTTGAGGTATACTCTGTTACATTTGCATGATCTGCGCAGCAGCGGCGTTTCGGGGTCGGGTTTCCGGTTTAGCTTTTCATTTCCAGTTGCGCAGCTGGACGGATGTTACAAAACGTTTTCTGGTAGGTCACATATTGAAGGGTTGGCGGAGATTAGACCCCGGATGGATAGCAGAAGGCCTATTACATTTCAGCCGCTAGCTAATTTAATAAAGGGGACGATTGCAGCGTGCGTTTCCACTTACGAGTCGGTTTTATTTTCTGTAGCGTTTGGACTCACCTTTTTCTGTGCGCTTCGGATTGGGGAAATTTTACCAAAATCCCGCGTGGGGCAGGAGGGTCTGCGACGTGATGACATCATGTTTTGTGGGGATGGTTTACGACTGCGCTTACGAAAATCAAAAACCGATCCGGACGGGAAAGGGACTTGGTTTCCTCTTTTCGGGATCCTGGGCCCAGTGTGCCCCATGGCCCTGGTTACGACATACGCAAACATGAGAGGTGTCAGCAACGCATTTTTCATTCATGAAGACGGGTCCCCGTTATTGGTGGGTCAATTTCTGTCGGTTTTGCGGAGCATATTGACTAATTTGGGTTTCCCAGCATCAGACTATGGTACCCACTCTTTTCGGATAGGAGCGGCGACAGAAGCCGCCCGAGCGGGCATGGCTGAACATGACATTCAGCGGATCGGGAGATGGCGATCCAGATGTTTTGTCAGGTATATCAGGCCCGAGTTGATTTTGTAGAATGTCGCTTTGGGCTAACAGTTTGTTAAAAGTGGTAAAAAAAAAAAAAGCTAGCATGAAGTGTAAATAGAAACGGTGCTATTTGGATGTTTTTTATAGTTGATGGGATGGTTGTTAATTGTTATCTCCTTACAGATGGAAACCGGCCCAGTGTTTGGATTATCAGGCATTCGTACATTTATTGGGCTGCCAGGCATGCTGATTCCCGCCCGGGTGGGCGCTCATTGCGATTTTTGGACTTGGATGTGAATTGGAGAGGATACATGGGTTTGACATGGCCTCAAGCATTGCCCGAAGTGGTTAGGATTTCGAGAGCAGTAATGTCACCGGTCGTTCTTGTGTTAAATGCTGGGGGCAATGATTTGGCATCCTTGCCATTGGTGGAGCTGCTGACCCTGATGCGTTCAGATATGGACAAATTCCCTGTTTTTTTTACAGAACTGAAAATGGTGTGGTCCGAGGTGGAGCCACGTCTCGCCTGGCATGGCGCCAGGGAAGACGGGGCTATGGAAAGATCCCGACGTACACTGAACCAAAGGATTTCCCGCTTCATCAAATTTAAGAATGGGGTGGTGGTGAGACATCACAGGTTGGAGGGTGACAATTCTGGTTTCATGAGACCAGATGGGATTCATTTAAACAAGTCCGGGATGTACATTTTCCTAGCGGGTATACGGGAAGGGGTAGCACAGGCCCTTCAGTCACTTGGTGGTGGGGGGTCGTAGCTTGCTGCGCAGCGCTACTCCTTGGCGGAAAAGTGGTAGCTATCCGGTGGTAAGAAACCCGCAACGGAAGGCCGAAGGCGGTAATTCTTCCCGAACACTATGTTGGTGGGCAGTTTGCCCGTTTTAAAGAGCTGCGACCCTGTTTATGCCAATGTGTCCTAAAAGATGAGAGCGTTCCCTCTCCACAAATAAAGTTTGATAAAGTTAAACATTTGGTGTCGCGTCATTTGCTTGGAGGCGGCTGTTGGTTGGGTCTCGGCAGTTTAGCGGAGAGAAAGCAGGTCGTAGTGGAGCTGAGATAGTACAGGGAGTGCTGGAACAGTCTATGAGGGGCACGGTGGGTGGAGAGGAAGGATGCACACACAGAAGAGATCTCTTTTACCTTTTTACTGATGTTTTCAGGTAAATCTGTCCAGGGCACCGACGGGTGACAGGGTTGCACAGTGAGCTCCCACAGCAAGTGGGTATAAGGCCTCCTCTACTCTGTAGTGATTGTTGAAGCACAGCCTGCTTGTAGCCCAAACTTGCCTCCTTTTCCTTCCTCCTGGCTGTAGTGTCTGCCTTCCCTCCTGTACGGTCTCTGGGATGCCCTCTCTGAACACTGCGGTGCTGTCTGCTGTGTCTGGCTCCCTCTCTTGACTTTCAGGGGGGAAACAAACCGGGTGACACGTCCTACTTACGGACCCTCACGCGTGAACCCACTGGACCGCGTAGTTGCGGATATTGATACCTGGATGATAGAGAGGCGGACTAGAACAGTAGAGTCAAAAGGTTTATTGATTCCAATAACATAACAAGAACCCACGCCCCAGGGGAGGGCCACAAGGTCGCAGCACCGGAACAGCACCGAAGGAGGCCCCGGAGCGCTTAACCCCTATACAGGGATACCGCCGGTACCAACCTCGGGTGGGCCAATGAAGCGGACACAAGTGTTAAACCGACCCAAGGCGACGTGGTAAAAAGCAAAGCAACAGCGTATAAGATTGGGTACGGGGAACCGGGAACACAAGGAATCCGGAGCAGGGCTGGAGACAGCAATTCAGCAGGGAAGAGGTCCGGGAAGCAGGCCAAGAACATTGAAGTCAGCGAGGAGCCGGCAGGGAAGAGATCTGCAGGAAGTAACAAACAGATATCAGAAATTATGCAAACAAAGAACAACCTGACCAGACCAGGAATAGCAACTTCACTAGATAGAAATTGCCCTGGCAAAGACTGACAGGAAACAGGAAGCTTATATTACAGCAGGGTACTCCTGATTGGCAGGACAGAGAGGCTTGGTGATTGGCTGAGGGGAGGAGCTTGATCCCTGCAGGTCTCCGGCAGTTACTGATTCGGAGATGGATTTTCATAAGCTCAAGCAGTAGCCCCGGAAGAGGAGGTGAGCAGCGCTACTCAAGCAGAGGGCGCTGGAACCCTGCGGCTGGGAACGAGCGCGCGCACCCGAGGAGCATATGGCAAGGAAGAAGGAGCCCTGGAAGTCGCAACCCGACCGACCCGTAGGCGGCGATTGCCAGCACCCCGGAACCGTCGACGGACGGACGACACCCGGGATCCCTGACACCGGACAGGAGTGGTAGGAGCCAAAAGAATGGAGGCAGCAGGCCGCGGGGCACGGGCGGCAGACCCCCGGGTGGTTACACCGGGTAGCCGAAGCCTCCACGGTGTGACGGGGTTCTCTGTGGTCCTATAGTATCCCACAGGTGCGGATCCCCAGTATCCAGTGATTCTCTGAGTGCAACTCTTCTCTGAGCTCCTCGCTCCCTCTTTGCTCTCTCTCTCTCTACTCCTCACCTTCAGTCCCACTTAGGCTCGTGGGACGCTGAAGTGCCATTCCGGGTCACTGGCTGGGCCTGAATGCAGCACCGACCAGCAGGACTTCCTTGCAGCTCTTCTAGCGTCTGCCACACTCTGACTAACTCCGCCCCCAGCAGCAGTATTTATAGGGGATCTTGCCTAAAGTCAGCAAATGGGGCTCCCCTACTGTGCCGGGGTGGAAGGTGTTGTATGTAGTAGGTACCTGCTGTGATAACCCAGCTGTGCATTAGGGAGATCTGTGGCTACCTGCGTGAGCAGGGTGCCACATACCCCCCTAGGTAACATCAGTACTCCTGGACTGAGCAATTTTTGTGTTAACAAAAGAAATAACAATATCAACAATAGAACATATATACAAAGTCTAAAAATGAAAAATTACAAAAAGTCACTGAAAAAGAATATTGAAAAATAGAATAAATGTGTAAGTCCATATTCTGCTAGTCCATCCACCATAGGCTTTTTAAAGTTTGTGGCTACGTTAATCCATCAACCGTAGTTCATTTAAAATTTTTAAAAGTTCAAAAGGGGAAAAGGTTTAGTTCCATAAGAGTCTATACAGTAAAGTCTCTGTACGCTCCGCGTAAGAAAGGGGAAAAAGTCTTTTTAGAAAAGTCCACCTTTTTAACAACAAACAGGGGTCCCTATGGGTGTCTTGGCTTAGGAGACTGTACACTACTGTTTACATTTCTATTGTGCAGTTTACTTATTTACATGGTTTTCAGTGTGTTCTACCTTACTTTAGACCCACTCTCCAAACCTAGACGGGGGCTGACCTCGTGTGCTCCTATGTGACCTCCGCACTACAGGTGTCACTGTCTCAGGTGAGGTGTCTAGTGTTGAGCTTGGTGCAGGTGATTCAGGTAAGCTTCTGCGTGGCCTTAGGGTACCTTTACACGCGGCTACATTTCTAAGGTGGCTACAGGTAACTTACTGGTTGCAGTGAAATCATGGAGACATGGTTCTATCTTGTTGCTGTGTACAAATGGAATAATCTCTCCATGATTTCACTGCAACCAGTAAGTTACCTGTAGCCATCCTAGAAATGTAGCCGCGTGTAAAGGTACCCTTAGTCTCACTACTGATCTAGCAGGTGTACCATTTGCAGCATCCTCAGATTCTCTAGCAACGGGCATGTCTTCCTGATTCCTAGGCATGTCTTCACGGGGTTGGTAGAAGTTTAGTACTGGCACAATTACGGCTCCATATTGTTGAGGCCAATCTTCTGGGAATTCTCCTAGGATTGTTTGAATAACCTTTCCCTTTGGTTTTGGGCTTGGACTTAGTTCCAGGATTGATTCAATTTCTGGAATTGATTGAAGGAAGGGACCTTGGTCTGCTTGGAAGGCTGATCCTTGATCCGTTAAGACATGTTCAGGGTATCCCAATGGTCTGCAGAAGACGTTTTGGAAAGTTCTAGCAGCTGTTGCAGCTGTCAAGTCCATTACAGGGGCAACCATTAAGAATATCGAGTAATGGTCTACCATGGTCAACGCGTAAGTATAGCTGGATCTACTTGCAGTCAGTTTTACATGGTCCAAGGCGCCAATTTCCAGGGGCTGTTTGGTTACAATGGGATGAAGCTGGGCTTTCTGGCTCAGGACGTCTTTTCTTCTCAGGCTGCAGGATTGCAATTCTGACACCGTCTTTCAATGGATGTTCCGCATGGCGACCCAAAAGAACCTATCCTTCAGTAGCATCTCAAGCTTCTTCCATCCGAAGTGACCAGTCTGGTTGTGATAAGCGTTCAGGACCATGGGAATTTCTGATTTTGGCACAATGATCTGCCAAGCCATCTCGTGAGTTCTTGGGTTAATGTACCGTCAAGATAGTTTATCCTGGTATTGAAACAGTTTACTCCGCTCATTCCACAGATGTTTGGCTTCAAATGGGGGATTTTCAGGCAGCTTGGCTGACTCTTGGGTTATCAGTTGTTTGATTAGACATGATCTTGCGCTTCCCTCCAGCCAAAGTGGGGTAACGGATTCACTGTCCTTACCGAAGGATCTCGACGGGTTTGCTGACATTGGGTTATTCTGACCTTTAGTTGGTGAAAGGCAGGCAACTCTATTTCCTCCAACTCGTCTTCATCTACACCTTCTTCGGATAAATGAGGCATGCATCCGCGTTACCATTCTGATGCCAATGCCCGGTACTTGATGGTGAATTGGTAGTTGGAGAGTCTGGCCATCCATCTTTGCTCCATGGCTCTCAACTTCGCAGTTTCCAGGTGGGTGAGCAGATTGTTATCCGTGTAGGCGGTGAATTTGCTAGAGGCTAGACAGTGCTTAAACCTCTCTGTGACGGCCCAGACTAAGGCTAGGAATTCCAGCTTGAAGGAACTGTAGTTTTCCGGGTTCCTCTCTGTGGGTCACAGCTTCCTGCTGGCATAGGCGATCACCCTCTCCTTGCCATCTTGCTTTTGGGAAAGGACGGCTCTGAGTCCCACATTGCTGGCGTCTGTATACAACAGGAATGGCAGGTTGTAGTCCAGGTAAGCTAGGATTTCCTCTCCTGTCAGGGCTTCTTTCATTGTCTGGAGCGCTTCTTCTTGCCCCTTGCCCTTCGTGGGTTGGCCTACTAGGAGGCCTTGCAGGGGAGCAGCCTTCTTGGTGTACTCCTTGATGAACCTTCAGTAGTAGCCCACCAAACCCAGGAATTGACGTACCTCTTTGATGGTTTTGGGATCCGGCCATTCTCTGATTGCTGTCACCTTGTCTGGATCAGGTGCCACACCTTCGGCACTGTCTATGTGTCCCAGGTACTGCACTCTTGGCTTTAACAGGTGGCATTTTGATGGTTTTAGCTTCATCCCGTATTTGGCCAGAACTTTGAACACGATCACGTCATCCAGGTAGAGCAGTACCGTTTCAAAGTTCTTATGCCCCAGGCAACTCTCCATCAACCTCTGGAAGGTTCCGGGTGCATTACATAGTCCAAAGGGCATGCTGATGAACTCACATAGGCCCATAGGTGTTGCGAACGCCGTCTTCTCTCAGTCTTCTTCGGCTACGGACACCTGCCAATACCCACTAGTGAGATCTAAGGTAGAGAAGTAGTTGGCAGACTTCAACGCAGCAAAAGATTCCTCGATACGTGGTAACGGGTAAGCATCTTTGTGTGTTATGCGGTTTATTTGCCTATAGTCTACATACATTCTCATATTGCCATCCTTTTTCCTGACTAGGACTAATGGGGCTGCCCAGGGACTACAGCTATCTCGTATAACCCCTGCATCCTTCATGTCCTGTAACATTTCCTTGGCTTTTTGATAATGTGCAGGTGGAATAGGCCTGTACCACTCCTTGATTGGTGGATGTGTACCTGTGGGGATGTGATGTTGGACCCCTTTTATCATACCAAAATCAAGTGTATGCTTACTAAAGACTTGTTCAAATTCCTGAACTACCCGGTAGACATCTTGCTTTTCATACACAGGAGTGGTGTCAGTTCCGACATGGAGCTGCTGGCACCAGTCCTCCAATGGCCCAATTGTTTGTTCAGGTTTTGCCCCTTTTTCGTGGGGTTTGGGTTGCACTGTTTGGATCTCGTTGTTGCTGACTGTGTATAATTTGGCAACGGTGGTATACCTGGGTAATTTAACCTCTTCACTGCCACAATTTAATATGCGAACAGGACCTCTCCCATTGTGTACATCGACCACCCCCCTGGCTGTCAACAGTGTAGGTCTGTGCTCTGTGCTAACGGGCTCCACTAACGCTTGATATTCGTGCCCTCTCAGACCTATAGCTGCTCGACACCAAATCATCATTTCACTCATTGGGGGTATCACAATAGGTATCGGTCTTTTACCCGTGCTGCACCAATTTCACCACCTGTAATTGTTACCTGTTGATGGTGTAGGATGGATCTGATCTCACATTGGATAACCTTCCTCTGACCAGGTCTGGCAGTGTCTGCAATCTGTTGAAGCAAAGACAAGACTTCCTCCATGCAATTGCTAACAACATTTGTACCCAGTATGACATAAGGATCATTTGCATTACTGGCTTCTGCTACTACAAGGACCACTTGGTTCTGCAATTCCACCCTCCCACCTTTATGGGCACTTCTCTCACCCCCATCACAGTAATTGGTTCACCATTAGCTGCATGAAGGAAAAGGTCTATTTCAGGCTGGTTCAGTTCTGCATCAGCCCAATACTTTTTTATAAAGGATATAGGGGATGGTGGTCACCTGTGACCCGGTGTCCAGCAGAGCAGGTGTCGGGATGCCATCCAGTACAATGGACAGAAACGGCTTCTGTCCGATGAAGGTCTTGTACCAGGTGGCTGGGCCCTGTTGATCTAATCCTGAGGTTTGGCCCCGGGCAAAGGACAGCTCCTGGCGAGGTGTCCGGTGCAGTTACAGCGGAGGCAGATGGGCTCCCCAGTGGAGCTGTAGCGGTCAGTGGCTCTTCCTCTGTAGGCTGTAGCTTGCTTCCCTCGCATCCAGGGGACGTCTGCTGTCGGCAAGTTGAATCAGCGGCTGAGGCTTGGCTGGGGGTCTTGGGCGCTGGCTGTTGTTTGCCTTGCTGCAGCTGCATAGCGTCCATTAGTCTGGAGATGTTTTTGTTTATCTAACGCATCCCAGCATGCATCTCAGCCCGCAGAGAATCATATTTATCAGGCTGCGCAGACTGTACATTGTGTGTAGCTGCAGACACGGGCAATGGTTTTGGGGCAGCCTGCACCTCACAGTTGCACCACCGTTTAATTGCAGCTTCATGGGTCTCTACCGGTTTTAACCCTTTGATGGCCATTTCTTTCAGGGTGTTGAAGTCAGCATCTGGGTTGCTAAATGACCACCAGCGTACATTTTTACAGTCCTCAGGGGATAGCAGTCCCCGAGTGAATTGTTCAATGAGGAGCTTGTTCTCATCCTGTGAACTAACAGGGCTGACATGTATAAGGGCGCGCAGTGCTTACTCCAGGCACCAGGCATAAGCTCTGATGTTATCTCCCAGCCTTTGGTAGCAGTGATGGAAGTGCATGCGTATATCAGCCTCATTACACTCCTCAAAGGTAGTTTGCAGTCTATTGAATATAGCAGGGGCTGATCTGCGTTCAGCAGCAGACCAGGACGCACTGTCTTTCTCTGCTGCACCAGTTAACTGTCCGAGTACCACAGCAGTGCGTTGTGGGCCGGTCATACCATACATATCCAGGATGCCATTGATCTTTCACTCGTCCAGCGTATCAGGGCGACCGTCATACTGGGGCAACCACTTGGCCCCTGGGATGTATGGGAATGACATGGGCATTATCGGGACGACTGCACCAGCGGCGCCAGAGGTGCTGGCAGTGCTACTGGAGGCAGCCATTGATTGTCCGGTGTAATTCTGGGTATCAGCGTATGCAGCGTCGTCGTCGCTGGAGGACGCCGACATGTTGGAGGCCCCCCTAGTGAATTACAGCCAGTCGTTGAAGAGTTAAACAGTTCGGGAGTTTCCGGACTAGGCCGCAGTGTTCGAGGATGCTCGGCTGAGCGAGGGGCGGGGCTTCAGTTTCACGCTCTGCGGCTGGCACGCCTCCTTTCTTCCCGCTCTTCGGCGCAGTAATGGCGGCGGCGTAGCTTAAACAGTCACTCAATACAGTCAATAAAACGGCACACAGTACCCGATAATACTGGGCACAGGATCCTATTTGTGATGCCAGAAAGAGACTGTATCGCCCCAAGGCGAGGGGTACTCGGGTACCAGGCGGCAGAAGGGGTTAACTTTTGTCATGGGGAATGGCGGCCGCGCCTGATCCTGTGTCCTGGGGACTATTCTCTTGAAAAGGGGGTATTTACAAGGATTATGTACAAGTTTGTCGTGACACCACCTGCAGTACCTGGTGAGATGTCACCAGCGCCGCCACAGTCCTCCGCAGGTCGGTGGTATTGCGGCAGTGATGGTATAGTCCTCCGCAGGCAGGACTGGACCTCCGGGGCAGTGTGATTAGGAGGGACAGGTTGTAGTAGAGCTGAGTTTGTGAAGAGGCAGCGTAGCCGAGAGAAGCAGATCGTAGTAGAGCTGAGATAGTACAGGGAGTGCTGGTACAGTCTATGAGGGGCACGGTGGGTGAAGAGGAAGGATGCACACACACAGAAGAGATCTCTTTTACCTTTTTACTGATGTTTTCAGGTAAATCTGTCCTGGGCACCGACGGGTGACAGGGTTGCACAGTGAACTCCCACAGCAAGTGGGTATAAGGCCTCCTCTACTCTGTAGTGAGTGTTGAAGCACAGCCTGCTTGTAGCCCAAACTTGCCTCCTTTTCCTTCCTCCTGGCTGTAGTGTCTGCCTTCCCTCCTGTACGGTCTCTAGGATGCCCTCTCTGAACACTGCGGTGCTGCCTGCTGTGTCTGGCTCCCTCTCTTGACTTTCAGGCGGGAAACAAACCGGGTAGCCAAAGCCTCCACGGTGTGACGGGGTTCTCTGTAGTCCTATAGTATCTCACAGGTGCGGATCCCCAATATCCGGTGATTCTCTGGGTGCAACTCTTCTCTGGGCTCCTCGCTCCCTCTTTGCTCTCTCTCTCTACTCCTCGCCTTCAGTCCCACTTAGGCTCGTGGGACGCTGAAGGGCCACTCCAGGTCACTGGCTCGGGCCTGAACGCAGCACCGACCAGCAGGACTTCCTTGCAGCTCTTCTAGCGTCTGCACACTCTGAATAACTCTGCCCCAAGCAGCAGTATTTATAGGGGATCTTGCCTAAGGTCAGCAAGTGGGGCTCCCCCTACTGTGCCGGGGTGGAAGGTGTTGTATGTAGTAGGTACCTGCTGTGGAAACCCAGCTGTGCATTAGGGAGATCTGTGGTTACCTGCGTGAGCAGGGCGCCACACTACATCCACACTGTGAATCCCTCCCGAACCCACACATAAACTTCACCTCATCCAGCACCACGGTGGAATCCTGCATACACTGAGGAGCTGATCATGTGATCCCTGACTCCTCCCCTCCATTGACATCATCACAGGTCCTATACCGGCAGGAAGGACAGCGCCACAGTCATAAATAGTGATGAAAACAAACTTCTTTTATTCCATGGTCATGCAGCAACATTTCGACCAACCACACGTGGTCTTTATCAAGCTCGTGTGGTTGGTTGAAACGTTGCTGCACGACCATGGAACAAAAGAAGTTTGTTTTCATCACTACCCATGCCTGTGGCGCTGTTCTTCCTGCCGGTATGTGACATTATCTAGATGAGGACTCTCTAGATTGGACGTGCGTCTAGGGACGGGCTGGAAAGGTTGTAAATAGAGCCCGTGAGAGCACCTGGTGCGGAGACCAATTTTTCTTACTACATCATCACAGGTCCTGTCAGCAAAGAGCAGAGTGTGCGGCTCTAGAGGTGGAGAATAAAGCCGGCTTACACTGCTGGGGGATGATGAAACATGCGGCCGGCGGGGAGAGACCGTGGGCACTGCAGCTGGAGGCCCAGCGGCGCCCCCCTGTCTGCTGTGCCCAGGGAAGATGCCCCGCCAGCCTCCCCCCATAGATACACCACTGACCTGATTGCAGCGGCCAGGACTATAGGAGCAAGAGTGGCATCCGCAGGGGTCCGCGCTAACACCAGGCGCCCCTGTGGATGCTAGCAGGGGTCGCCTCCTGAGACAGAGACTTCATTTCACCTCATGGATGATGCTCCTCTGATCACAGTCATGTGACTCACCAAAGGTCCTTCTCACCGAGCTGCAGGAGTCCCAGGCCTGCACTATGTATGTGCACAGGACCAGCAGACCTGTCTCTTCTGATATTCAGCCTTAGGAGACCTGGAGTGTGAGGACCCTGAAGCTGGGAATCGGACTGCAGAGGCTGCTGGACTACTGTGGGCAGTAGGAGCTGGGACTGCTTGCAGGAAGGAGTTCAAGAGACCAAGCTGGAGGCCACAAGCCTGGTGAAAAGTAACACTATAGCAAAGAAAAAAAAGGTGTTCAGCTCACCTTGATTACTCTTCACTTCACCTTCTCATATTAATCCGGTGCAAGGAAAAATCCCTGTCTGGGAGGAGGGCAATCTTGCAAATAATGGAATCCTGCTGGATTCCATTTTTTGAAATGTAACACTATCCCTCCTCACTATGTCTATAGGGTGGGCAATTTATTTGGATGCACTTAAATAAAATGGGAATGGTTGGTGATATCAACTTCCTGTTTGTGGCACATTAATATATGAGAGGGGTAAAACTTCTCCAGATGGGTGGTGACCATGGCGGCCATTTTGAAGTCAGCCATTTTGGATCCAACTTTATTTTCTCAATGGTAAGAGGGTCATGTGACACATCAAACGTGTTGAGAATTTCATAATAAAAACAATGGTGTGCTAGGGTTTAACGTAACTTTATTCTTTCATGAGTTATTTACAAGTTTATGACCACTTATAAAATGTGTTCAAAGTGCTGCCTATTGTGTTGGATTGTCAATGCAACCCTTTTCTTCCACTCTTGACACACTGATAGCAACACCGCACAAGAAATGCTAGCACAGGCTTCCAGTATCCATTGTTTCAGATGCTGCACATCTCATATCTTCACAGCACAGACAATTGCCTTCAGATGAGGGATGAGGCAAACTTTTTTGTGAATGGTGAAGTTAACAAACAAAACCCCCGCTATTGGTCTGACACTAACCCACAGTGGATAGATCCCTCCAAGACTGTTGGAACACAAAAATTGATGGTATATAGTGTGGTATATGGGGTAAAAAGATAGTGGGGTCATTCTTCATCAATGGAATCCTCAATGCCTCTGGATATCTGAAATTGCTACTGTGGAGCCCACTGGGACGGGGTACTCGGTACCGGACCGGGTCGCTGCTGGGGATGTCACGGAGGTCCTGGTCCGGACCGTGTCCCGGGTTCTCACAAGTAAAAGGGGATATATACAAAGAATACAGTTTGTCGTGACGCCACCCACGGTTTGTGGTCAATGATGGGACCACCGCTGCAGCTCTTCTCTGCCAGGAGGATGGATGGACTGCAGCTAGATGGATGAGCCAGCAGCGGGTCGGGCTGCTCCTGACAGGAATGAAAGGTACGAAAACAGTTCTTTATCCCTGGAATCAAACACGGACACACAGGCAGGGTTCACCGGGTTTACTTGTCAGTTCTCTTCAAGCAGTTTACAGCAGTTCTTAGTACAGTTCACTTCTCAACACAAGTTACAGTCACTTTACTCCAGTGTTCACTAAACCCACTACAGCCAGGTTGTCACTCTGAGACCCCTCACTCCTTCTAGGTCCTTTCCAGGCTGTGGCTTCTCTCTCTCTCTGTGTCTCCGGACAGTATAGGGCAGCTCGGACCCCTGTGGGTCCTCGTGGTTGCTACTGTGCTTCCTATCCTTGGTGTGGGAACTCCAACTTAGAATTGGAGCTCCCCGTCGGTGAATCTGGGGATACCGGGTGAATCTTCGGTCCCCGTCAGAGCCGACACTCTGCTGTGTGCCTAGCCTGCAATAGCCCTATCCCGCAAGGCATTACCACACTCCTTCTAACCCATGTGACTCCAGCTTCAATTGGAAAGACTACTCCGCCTGTAGTTGGTCGATGCTGCTGTGTTCCTCGGACCCAGTACTGCTTGTCTGTCTCTTTCCTCACACTCTCCTGGGATGCTGGTTATGGACGAGCTTTCTCTCCATGGTTTCTCTGACGCTGTGGATTCTGCATCTCCATCCAACTAAATCCAACCAGGACGTGTGTGACTTTCTTTCTGCTCTTGTCTTTTCAGCTCGGCTCACTCTGGCCTACTCACTCCTTCCTCCTCCTCCTCTTCCTCTACTTGTACCTTCTGTCACCTGACCTACATGCTTCCCACCCACTGTCCTCTAAACCCACCACCCCTTGCCCGCTTAGAGTTCCGGGCTCTGGGTTGGGTGCCACCTCTGGTGGTGTGTGTGTGTGTGTCCGTGAGGGTGTTTGTTGTACAAACTGTCTATCTTCCTGCCTGGCTGCAGTCCCCTATGTGACCACCCTGGTCGCAGTGGCGCCACACTACATCATTCAGATATCTAGTGGCATTGAGGTTTCCATTGATGAAGAATGGCCCTGCCCATGCTGTATACATTTTTACTTCCTTATAGGTCTTGGAAAATATTGACACAAGTGAATTGTTTTTACTAATTTTAGAATATTTTTTTGTTCCATCACTAAAATATGAAAAAAACATAACTCTGCATGTAGGGTATAGCTGTATTCGTACTGACCTGGAGAATCATATTGCAGAGTAATTTTGCCATATTGTGGACTCTGTAAAGAAAACCCCTAAAAGAAACAATGCTGGAATTGCTCTTTTTCCGGAATTTTTGCCGCACTTGGAATTTTTTCCCTGGCTTCCAGTACATCACATGATGAAATGACCAGAGCCACGCAAAGGTACCACTCGTCATACGGCAATGTGGGTGTAAAAATAAAACAGGAGGAGGAAAACGCAAAACCAGACAATAACCGTGGAGGGAAGGGAGTAAGTCATTACTACCTGATAATGGCGTTATGTAATTGGAATAATTATTAATATAATACAACATAATATATATAGTATAAAAATATATTGAACTTACAATATCAACTTTTTTTCCATATATATCAACAGTATGTATATGCAGTGTGTATCTATATGCCATATATATGTGTATATATACTAAAAATATAATGTGGCAACATGAATATCTATATCAGTATATGTCATGTATCTGTACTATAAACATTCACATGCATCTAACATACACCCACATGCACTTATATACACACACTCATGCACATATATGTACACACTTGTCATGCACCTATATATTCCTTGATGCACATATATACACCCACATGCACTTATATACACACACTCATGCACATATATGTACACATTTGTCATGCACCTATATATTCCTTGATGCACATATATACACCCACATGCCCATGCAGTGGCGTAACATCAGGCCCAGGGGCCCCAATGCGAAAGCTCCAACGGGGCCCCCAATTATTGCAAATCTTTAATAGTATTAGTCTTTTTCTATGGGCCAAAGGACTTTTGGGGCCCCCCTAGGTTGCAGGGCCCGGGTGCGATCGCAACCCCTGCACCTATTGTAGTTACGCCCCTATATATATATCCCCATGCACATGTATATACACACATGCATCTATATAAACACACATTCACTTATATACACGCATGCACCTTTAGATACACACGTGCCTCTATATATGCACCTAACTACACACACGCGTGCATACTGTATGTATTCATAAGCACACATGTATATACATAGACCCCCATGTAATGTACTATACTGTACCCACCCCATGTGTATATAGTAAGCCCTCTTCTCCCTGTCCTGTGATCCCCCAGGATGAGGCAGGGTGATGGACTGTCATCTACCAAACAAAAGGGGTGCTGTCTCTTTAAGTTTCCGCGGTGACGTCACACTGGGTTTGGCAATGAGATTCAATGAGAGTAGGAGAGTAGAGGCAGCCACAGACTGAAGGGGAAGGAGCGAGGCAGAGCCAGACGCAGCACCGCAGGTGAGAGCAGCGCCCCACAATCCCTCGTCATCCTCCCCCCTGGACACCCTGGCAGACATGACACCCCCAGGAGCACACATAGGGGACCCCCAGCTACACACACATATCACTATTGAGGGGGTTGCTTGTGATTTTAGGGCTGAAATGGAGGGGGAAACACAGCCCCCCTAGAGCTTGTATCCTGGCAGTGCTGGGGGATGGGTGCCTCAGACTCCAGTGGGTAGGGGGGGGGTTGGTAGTATGGGGGGGCTGCTCTTCTTGTCCATCAGATCACATCTTGGTGTTAGTGATTAGTTTTCTCCCTTTATTTCTGTATGTTGAGGCTGTGGTGGTGGTGGAGGGGGGGTCTATTATTGTGTTGTAGGTCCTGTGTGACATTGGGGTACAGCTGGGGGGGCCTGGCCTTATACAGGGACCTGTTTTCCAATCCATTCTAATCTGATCAGATCCTACCATTTCCATTTGTGCTGATTTCCTTGTATTTCCGGTAGGTCCATCACCCATTACATAACATGGAGGACATGTCATAGGGAGGGGTGCTGGGGTGACCCCCAATATCTTCACTGCAATATATCATTCAATCTGTGCTGTAGTCAAAGGGTGGGGTGAAGGCCTGGGAAAAAATGCAGAGCCCACCCCCTTTGTTCTCTGCTGGCCAGATAATACTGTGAATTGTGGGCTGTTTATTGTGATCTCCCAATCCAGGCAGAAGATTACATAATCCCCAGTGTTATTCCCTGCTGCCTCCTGGGCGCAGGCACCAATCCTCCTGCTGCTATTAGGGACATTCTCCACTTGTCATGCTCTGGATACATAGGATACACAGGCAGCTGTTTATGGGATTGTAGGATACATTGTATGGGGTTTGTCCTCTGAAGGTTTCCATTGGATTGATTTGATGTCTGTGTATGAGATGTGAATGAGGACGTATTGTCACTGGGTATGAGAAGCGCTTGTATACAGAGCTCCGAGCTGGAGATACAGATGACCAGGGACTCCATCACTCACCCACCCTATAATCGTATACTGTTCTGTGACGGCAGGGACGTGTTTGTGCTATCCTGTGTGTATTTGTACTGTAGTTAAAATACAAAAAGGCTTAGTACCATGTAAGGCTGCCTTCACACTGCGTTTCTTGTGATCCGTGTCTAGCTGTTTTAACACAGCCACTGATCAGTTTTGGCCTCCGATGTATCCCTATAGGCACGGATTGGTCCTCGGTGGCCATCTGTGTGTATCAGTTTTGTCACTGATCCGTTGGTGTCGGCTTTTTGTCATGTACCCAGAATCTGAGACTGTTGTGATTTTGGGCTGCCTTGAAAAAAACCGGATAGAAACGGATCTGTTGGTGTCCACATCAAATAACATGGGGCTCTATGGAACCGGATCCGGGAAAAAACATGCGTTTAACGGATCTGTTTTGCTGTACTGAGCATGCTCAGACGTAAGGTACAGCTCCTCCCAGCCCTATCTCTGGTGCTGATGACGGATCAGTGAAAAACACTGGACATCAGTTGGCACAGATCAAGGCCTGTCCGTCTGGTGCTTGAAATACAAGGATCCCACTGATGTGCAAAACACGCAGCGTGAAGGGGCCTAAGCCAGTTGAAAAAATACTGATATGCTCTCAGTGGGAGAAACAAAATAATAATCTTGCAGTCGTGATACCTTTTAATGGCTAACAAACATAATATGTTAAGGTGCCTTCACACCACAAATTTATGGATCCGGGGCTGTCCTGTGTGAACTGGACACCCGCGGATCCGATTCCAGCCCCATAGTAACCCTATGGGACCGGAATATGCCGGATGAATGTGTTTTGGCATCCAGATTTTGGATGTCCGGAAGGATTTGGATTTTTCTCCGGGACACAAAATCGGAGCATGCTGGATTTTTCTGTCCGAGGAGAAAAATCTCCCCAAATCTGATCCTCCCGGATTCTCCTGCATCCTCCCGCATCAGAGGTAATCCGGCGCTCCCTAACATGGGAGCCGAATTGCCCCGGTCCGGGAACCGGACAACTGCAGCTGGCTGCACGCTGCTGTTATTTCAGGACCGGACCGCAGCTAGCTCCCCACGAGCCGCAGTCCTGATTCATCATCATCATCATCGTCCAGCTGCACACCGGACCGGAGGGCATATTAGCCCTCCGATTCTGTGTTCTGATCCGGTCCGGGGCTGTCAAGTTCATCCCGGACAGCCCCGAATTGGATTGTGCCAAGGTGTGAAGGTAGCCTTACATAGGAAGCTCTCGAGACTGCTTACGTCTCCACGCAAGGTATCAATATCACACTTGATGAAGAGATTTAAGCAGTCTCAAGAGCTTCCTATGTTACATGTTATGTTTGTTAGCCATTAAAAGGTATCACAGCTACAAGATTATTATTGTTTCTCCCGCTGACAGCAATCAATCTGCATGTAATATCCACACGTGTTTATCGCATTGTAATGGAGATACCCCTCTCCCATAGACTTATCTCTGTATTGGACAGGAGTATTTTCATTATTTGTGAGCTGCACATACAATACACCGCCATTTTTACCACTTTGTTTGTGTCCCATAAACAGTATGATACATTGTGCTTCATGTAGGATCTCCACTCTGCGGTGATTCACCGCTCACCAATCTTCGGATTGCTGTCATTACAGTTCCAATTCACATAACTGAACGACGTGTGCGGTTGTAATTCACTGTCTCATCCAATTGGAGCAGTAATAAAACATAACGTTTAATAGTAATCCCATTACAATTAAGAAAGGACACCAAACAAAAAATCCTGGTAAATAATGAATACAGACTGTAGATTAAAACGTGGCTATATTGTGTGAAGTCCTCTTCAGTGCTTCATCTGGGTAATCATCATCATCAGCCGTTTGTTTATTCACCAGATGATTGATGTGGAAATACTTATTATTATTTTTTTACATTAATGTGAATATTATCATATGCCTGGTTTAGATATGTGCACCTTTGGACATTTTTGAATATGTACACCCCCCCCCCCCCCCTTCCTCATCCAAGTGCCTTACTGCACAAATCAATGTTCTGAGCCAGGGGTATAACTGTACCTGGTGCAGGGGGTAAAATCACACCCGGGTCGTGAAGCCTAGAGGGACCCAAAAGTCCCTTTGGCCTATAAAAAAAGGACTAAAGCTATTAAAGATTTGCAGTAATTCTGGGCCCTATTGAGCTTTCTCATCATGGCCCATGAGCTTCAAGTTACGCTGCTGTTCTGAGCCCCCACTCATCAATAGAATACAGCCCATTTAGTGAATCACTTATCGGACTACTGATTTTATATATATATATATGTATGTATATAATAATTTCCAACACGTCTTAAAAGGATGTCGCGAGGAGCGTAAAGGTGAATGAACTTGGACCTCAAGTCCAATGTTGGATCTGCGTCCCCGCCACCAATAACTAGATTGGATACAATAATGCATGCTCTAGTGATGAGGAGTGACCCGGCAGTTTAAGCGGGGAGCAGCCATGGATGGCCTGTCATGGCCTGGGCTGCTAAGCGTCAGTCCTGAGTCTCTAATGTTCAAATACAATGAAAATGGCACCTTTCGCTAAATTATATCCATAGACTGAGTTTCTGAAGGATGCGCTATATACTGTGTTTCTGGTCTCCAGGACCCAGGGTCATATAAGGCGTGATTGTATTGATGCTCTTCCTCTTGCCGGCCTTGGTTTTCTTCAGTGTTTACTGCACTCTAACCAGCATGACCCTAATTTACCTCTGTGTCTGAAATGTCTGTCCTAATGAGCAGGATCGATCGCCTAATAAAACAAGGGAGATGCAGGGAAATTAAGTTCCTCGAGCGTCATTTTATGGCAACTTGAGCTGTGTGGATCCTCCAGCAGTACAACATCCAAGCCGTCTTACTCTGCTGGGCTATGTTCACACTGGAGTATTTTGGACCAAAAGACCAAAACTGATTTTGGCCTGTGGGACAGGCACGGCTTGTATATGTAAATGTTGGGCAGCTCCTGTCTGTCGATGAGCTCCACACCACTCAGCTGAACCCATCTGTAAAGGGAATCTGTCATCCAGACATTTTTCTTGTGAGGTTTCTCCCCCCACCCCCTCCAAAGCTGTCAATTAATAAAAGCGGGCAGTGGATGGGGAACAGGGAGGACTCGAAGAGATACAGGAGAGCTGCAAGTGCGTGGCTGACCCCACTACACTTGGACAGTGGATTTCTCAATAAAATAATACAAAAAAGCTATGGATTTAATGAATATTACAGCAACTTTTTAGGTGACATTATCTGGGGGGGTATATAAAATCTGATGACAGGATCCCTTTAAAAGTAGTATATGAAGGAACTGCTTTGATTATGAAAAATGATAATCAGCCATTGTGAGCTAGGAGTCCTCATTAGCACAAAGATCGTTTTTATGGGTCTTGCCAATTAAAAATTGATAAATGGTGTAACTGAGCTCCAATGGGGCCTCCACTTATTTCAAGTCTTGAAAATGTTGGTCTTTTCATATAGGACTTTCGGGCCCCCTAGACTCCAGGGCCTGGGAATGATTGCACCCCTATATATATTGCAGTTATGCCCCTGATAAAGCCTGAGATATCTTATATATCTGAGGGCCACGTCACACACACAGATATTTGTGCAGATATTGTTCGCAGATCTCTGGTTGCAGTGAAATCATGGACACATTGTTACATTTGTACACAGCCACAAAATGGAACAATATGTCCATGATTTCATTGCAACCAGAGATCTGCGAACAATCTCTGCACAAATATCTGTGTGTGTGACGTGGCCCTGAACGAGATCTTAGATTTTCCAGTTACATTTCCTAACAAAATAAATGTATATTGTCCTTTTATCTGTTGAGGTCACATGATCTTTTTCAAGAAAATAAAATCTACAAATAGTTAATTCTTAATCCCTATAAACCACCCCCTCCTTGTACTCTAAAAATAAAACCTGCGCTGTCTTGACAGTTTGACGGAGAAGTGTCAGACAACAGAACTAATCATTTTGTTGCCTCCTCTTGTATTGTTTGCAGTGGGCTGCACTTCTGAAACGTTGTCATTTGGGTGAAAGCGATAATCCGGCTTTAAATTGTCATTTTGACATGTTTCCTTCAAATATTCGAAATATATATAGTTTTCTGTTGAGTGATTCAATAAAGGCAAATTTTTGGAGTATGTTACTCTTAGGCTGTGTTCACACTGGGCGTTTTTGGGCTGTTTTTGCTCAACAGTTTTTGTAGCCAAAACCAGCAGTGGGTGATTAAATCCAGAAGTGGTGACGTGTTTCTATTAGACTTTTGCTCTACTCCTGGTTTTGGCTACAAAAACTGTTGAGCAAAAACAGCCCAAAAACGCCCAGTGTGAACACAGCCTTAAGGTACCATTACACGATACGAGATTGTGAACGATATCGCTCAAACGTCACGAGTCTGGAGTTGTTCAAACAACATCGTTTGTACGTCGTTGCGTGTAACACCGAGATACGACTACGATAAATCATTGGATCGCTGATCGCAGGTTTGAGAACAAGTTTTCAAATCAGACGATCCTCGATCAGCCAACCTGCTGCATTGTTGTGTGTGACACCGCGATAATGATGTTAACGAGTTCCCCCATTCACAGCAGTGAACAAGTATCGTTCGCTAGATTGTGTGAATGATATCTGCTCGCCACATCGTTGGTGCGTCGTTCACGATATCTAGACGTGTGACATCTCACCAACAATGTCAAAAAGATGTCCTCCCGTGAGATCTCAACGACATTGAAGCGTGTAATGGTCAGAAATCCTACGGATAAAGTTGTGGTGCATAAGGCCACGTGCACACGCTGAGTATTTGATGAGTTTTTTACCTCAGGATTTGTAGCCAAAACCAGGAGTGGATAATTAAATACAATAGAGGTGCAGGTGTTTCTATTAGACTTATCCTGGTTTTGTCTACAAATCCTGAGGTAAAAACTCATGTAATACTCAGCGTGTGCACGTGGCCTAAAGGTTCTGATGGATGATTACCAGATGTGAATGTGGGCTTGTACAGTTGATCGGACCTTGTTAGGGTATGTGCACATCAGTAGTTTTCTGGGCTGTTTTTTGGCGTTTTCCGTCGGCGTTTTCCGCTCAGTTTTATGTTAATTTATGTTAATCCTAGCCTCCGGTTGGATTAACATGCTAGTCAATGGAGTTTACAAAACTCTGTCTTCATTAGAACGTTTTTATTCTTGTCGTTTTCAGTTTCTTCAGCGTTTTTCCAGCGGTTCCAGCATAACAAGTGCACAAAAAACTCAGTTTTAGAAACGCTCAGAAAAACCGCTGACAAAACGCTGTATAAACGCTATAAAAACGAGCAAAAAACGAGGGACACTGCTGAGCACAGAAAACTCAGTTTCTGCCAGTGTCCACCGGTTCCCGGTCGGTCTGCAGAGATGCACAAACGTCTGATGTGCACATACCCTTAAGGTGCAAGGACAAGATAAAATCAGACCATCTAAAGGCACCATAACTCTGCTCTACACACATATATTTATGTCCAGACACTTGGCAGTCTGAAGCGTGAGTTCTATACCAGAATGGGTATAAATGGGTCTGAATTGAACTTTTGTTTCAACTCTCTATGTACTTGAATGTTTGGCCATTGGGGAGAGAGGAGTACAAATCCTGGTGGAATCTCCTTTGTAATGCCGTGACTGTGTGATGAGATTATGGTCTGTTGCCGGTGACGGTTCTGTCTCACCATCAGAGGGCTTTGTACATTGTTTCAATCCTAATTCCACAATCCCTGGGTCTGCCGTTCACTCCTGTGCTCATTATGTTCTTGTGCTCCCGTGGTTTCTGATTGATGGGACTTTTTGTTTAGGGTCGGAATGTAGTTGTGCGTTTCTTGTCCAGCCTGCGGCACAGTCCTGGGCCCTGAAAGGCAAGAATCTGCCTCCAAACATTCCCATATAGCATAAATATTGCTTTTTCTTTATGATATAATTTTTGTTTTGAGCCAAAAATCTTCTATCCCATAAAGGGAAAAAGGATAAGAAATAAGAACAATAATCAGAGCAGATTACTATTGTGTTTTATGTGCTTTTGTGCCTAAAGAGTTCTGCACATGGGAAGGTAATTTGGATATATATTTCTGTTATTTTTGCTGTAAAAAGATGTCTGGGTGCCTTTTGATCTTTCCCGCTGACTTCAGAACTAAAAACCCCAGCAGAATGGATGTCGCTTCTTTTTTAGCTTTGGTGTTTAGAAACCTGAAGCCGCTCTAAAGTCTTCAGAAGCCTGAACATACTTATGCCCGGCAAGGTGTTTTTGTTACGCCAGAAATGCTTATGTTCGGTGTTTATAGGGTTTTCGAAGGGGCTTTTCAGGCAGTTTTTTCCACTTTAGACACTGCATGGAAAAAAGACGTCTTTTGCTCATACATACCGTAGTTTGGTTTCACAGTGTTGCATAAAAAAAATACTGGTGTTTTTTATGCTTTTTTTTTTTTTTTTTTTTTTTTTTTTTTTCTTTCCAAAACCAGCTGTAAGGCTACGTTCACATGTGTATTTGGCCGTATGTTTTGCATTGACGCTTTTTTGCGTGCATGCAGACGCCGTGCTTTTCCCACAGCCATTTTAACATGTATCCTATGGGAAAAGCGCGTCAAAAAAAGCACAAAGAATTTCCATGGCAATTCTTTTTGCGTGCGCGCTTTTGCAGTGACGGCGTGCGGAAAAATGCGGCATCTGTTCGCCTCTTAGCAAAAGCCATAGCTTTTGCTGGAAGGCGTATCCAGCTTTTTTAAACACTCCATGAAAGCAGATCTTAAATGGGTAACAAAAGTGAACGACATATGCTTCTAAGGCTACATTCACACGTAGCTTAATTCGGGCGGTTTCCCACATTTACATGGCCCTTTTGAGCGCTCATCTGCTTGCATGGCTGTGAAGTCAGTAAGCCAAACCTCTGAATCCTGACTCCACCAAAATGGACACCGACTCCACAGCCTGCAACTTTTGCTCAAAAATACTTGTGGAAAACGATATCATTTTAAGTGTCAAACCAACCTTTAAAATATTTTTCTTCCTGAAAGAAAGAATTGGCTATCAAAACTTGGACTTGTATTAAATGCTGAGCACACAAGATACACGTTGTGTTAAAATTCTTGTGGAGACACGAGTGTCCTTGGCGGGAGAACACAGCGAAAATCTGTTGCACCTAAAATCCTGATTGTGGGCACAAACGCTGCGTTCATCCGCAGAGAACACCGATGTCTCCACAAGAGAATTGACGCTACGGCCAGAACGCAGCGTCTCCTGATTGTGGGCACTCACCACCAGGGTTCAGGAGAATTCAGTCTCACCATACGGCAGGGGGTGGTCATTTTGGATTTTCAAGGTCAGTAGTGTTGTGGATCACTGGTACGGTTCTGGTGCATTGTACCAACAGTCTTGGCCAGGCTGTGCTCGCTGCAGTGACAATGCAAAGGTCCTGACTTTGCTGATTATACTTGACAACTGGGAATGTGCTTTACCTCCATCCATTCTTATTTACCCTCTTCTTTCTTTGAGACTGGCTATATATCCATACGATAGGATGTTTTGTAAATTTCCTTGAGCGTTTTGACTCACTATTGTGAAATGAGCATTTATTTTGTGTTTTTCTACCCCCCTTAAATTAATAATAGAATTGAGTAAAAGGCAGGGGGTGTTATGCTTTCAATAATTATGAAAATAAATGACGGCACAAGGTTACAGGTGTCCTCCTCCGTACCCCCTCCCTGGACACCTGTAACCTTGTTCCTCACATGTAATAGAGATTTGCACTTTGAAAATCTTTTTGGGGTGAGTGCCATCATTTGTTTTCATAATTATTGATTACACAGTTGCTTTATGACTCGAGCAACCCCCCAACGTTCATATTCTGGTTAGTCTCTTCAACAATAGCCGCTAGCGCCTGGGATCTCTACATTTACTGGTGCTGGTCTTTGTCCTACTAGTATAAATGAGTGTATGGAAGCTAGCTGCTGTCTGTTTTGTCTCTTCTATCCCTATTTATCGTTTAGTTGTCTCTATTTACAATGATGGTTGCTTCAGATAATTCATTACATTGTCTGTGATGACAATGGCATAACTCACAGCTAACCTGCCGGACCAGTCAAGAACGGGACTGTGTTGTGACCTATGTTCCGGTTGCTAGGCAAATGGTGGTTTCCTCCAAGTTGCCGTGGGTGAAGTTTTTTGGGTTTTTCCCCTTTCTTAGTCATTTTGTAGACCTGTGTTTTTTTTTTTTTTTTTTATTTCTATGGCATGTATCATTACTTTGCCATGTACATTTTAGCAATTGTGTCTGGTGCATAGACTGCTAACTCTACAGCTCTGGATCTCTATCGAATAGTCTTTTCAACATTGAAATTTCAACGCCAAGAAGATAAAGGTGTGGAATTATAATATCACAGGATGGATACACATAATGATATGTAAATGATGAAAAAAAAGAAACAAAATGAGCGCCTCGTCCTGAAATATCGGCATTGGCTGCTATCAATGAAGTTATTAATGGTTATCTGAGAAATATTCTGGCACGCTGAATGCACTTTGGCACGAAAGTCATCAAGATCTACTGCTAGCAGTTCTTTTGCAATTGCCAGCAAATTACTTCCCAGATGTACTCGATGGCCGAGTAGGGTCTAGAGATACACCACCAGAATGCCATCAGTATCTGGAATGAAGACTAGAGGGGTCTGGCTACTGTACATTCTACTACCCCAGACTATAATCCTTGAGAAAAGGACTTGTATAATGGCATCTTCATAGCATTTCCCACATGATCTTTAGATCACTCTTTGGTTATCATTGTATCAGACAAAAGAGAGATTAATTGCAGAGAAGGATAGCCCTCCATTGTCGTCTTTCTCTGCACCATGGTAGCTTTTGAAAGTAGTGCCTTGAGGGAGTCAATGGACACCTGCAGCTGGAACTCAGGCTCGTAGCTCCATGTCATGTAGATTAGTGATGAGCGAGTGTATTCGTTACTATTCGCTATTTATACAAATAATATGGTATTCCTGATGCTCGTTATTCGGCGACTATCGCTGGTGCTCGTGAGTGATGTGTCCATCGTTATCGATCTGACACAAATTGACAGCTCCCTTCAGTACACAAAGTGAGCTGACACCCCAATGAGAGCAGGTTGAATGTTAAAGTAGCGTCACACGTGGCGATCTGGCCTGCGATGTCGGAAGCGATGTGCAGGTGCACGCTCGCTTCCGACATTGCAGGCCAGCTGTCAGACGGCACGACGTTGCCGGTGACGCGGCGGCGATGTGGGCAGAGCCATCGCTCGCTGGGCTGGGCTCAGCCCAGCGAGCGATGGTTCAGGAACTCTGCGATATAGGCTGGATCGCGCCGCCAACAGTGTCAGACGGCGCGATCCAGCCTAATCGCTGGTCACAGGTTGACAGGTTTATGAACATGTTCATAAACGTGTCAACCTGCGACCAGCGATAATTTGCAGTTGCGTCGCGCTGTCACACAGCGCGACGCACTTGCAATATCGCCCGCGACATCGCTGTTACGTCACTTTTCGACGATGTCGCTGGCGACATCGCCACGTGTGACACTACCTTTAGGCTCTCTCTGGGGGTAACAGCAAAGTGTTGCATGCTGTGAAAATGTTACGCCGGAGCAGCAGGGGAACCGGGAGAGGCAAGTACAGATTAGGCTATATTATACTACTAGTAAAAAGGCCCGATGCAATTGCATCGGGAGCGCGGTGAAATGAATTGTGTGTATAGACGCGGGTGAGTGGGTATCAGAGTATAGAGGTGAGTCTGTGGGTAGCAGAGTGTGGAGGCGGCTCTGCGGGTAGCAGAGTGTGGAGGCGGCTCTGCGGGTAGCAGAGTGTGGAGGCGGCTCTGCGGGTAGCAGAGTGTGGAGGCGGCTCTGCGGGTAGCAGAGTGTGGAGGCGGCTCTGCGGGTAGCAGAGTGTGGAGGCGGCTCTGCGGGTAGCAGAGTGTGGAGGCGGCTCTGCGGGTAGCAGAGTGTGGAGGCGGCTCTGCGGGTAGCAGAGTGTGGAGGCGGCTCTGCGGGTAGCAGAGTGTGGAGGCGGCTCTGCGGGTAGCAGAGTGTGGAGGCGGCTCTGCGGGTAGCAGAGTGTGGAGGCGGCTCTGCGGGTAGCAGAGTGTGGAGGCGGCTCTGCGGGTAGCAGAGTGTGGAGGCGGCTCTGCGGTGGAGGGGTGAGGAGAGAAACACACAGTATATACATACATGAGACATTGTATAGACACAGTATGCAGAGATTAGACACATTATACACACACATTACAGACAGTATAGAGACATTACACACAGTATAGAGACATTACACACAGTATAGAGACAGTATAGAGACATTACACACAGTATAGAGACATTACACACAGTATAGAGACAGTATAGAGACATTACACACAGTATAAGAGACATTACACACAGTATAGAGACATTACACACAGTATAGAGACAGTATAGAGACATTACACACAGTATAGAGACATTACACACAGTATAGAGACATTACACACAGTATAGAGACATTACACACAGTATAAGACATTACACACAGTATAGAGACATTACACACAGTATAGAGACAGTATAGAGACATTACACACAGTATAGACACATTACACACAGTATAGAGACATTACACACAGTATAGAGACAGTATAGAGACATTACACACAGTATAGACACACTACAGACAGTCTACAGAGATTAGAGACAGTATAGACACATTACACACAGTATAGACACACTACAGACAGTCTACAGACATTAGAGACACTACACACAGTATACACACAGTATAGAGACATTACACACAGTATAGAGACATTACACACAGTATAGAGACATTAGACACAGTATAGAGACATTACACAGAGTATACAGAGACATTACACAGAGTATACAGAGACATTACACAGAGTATACAGAGACATTACACAGAGTATACAGAGACATTACACAGAGTATACAGAGACATTACAGTAGACTGTGTGTAATGTCTCTGTATAGACTGTGTAATGTCTCTGTATACACTGTGTAATGTCTCTGTGTAATGTCTGTGTAATGTAATGTATACAGAGACATTACACAGAGTATACAGAGACATTACACAGAGACATTACACAGAGTAGACAGAGACATTACACAGAGTAGACAGAGACATTACACAGAGTAGACAGAGACATTACACAGAGTAGACAGAGACATTACACAGAGTAGACAGAGACATTACAGTCTACTGTGTGTAATGTCTCTGTATACTCTGTGTAATGTCTCTGTATACTCTGTGTAATGTCTCTGTATACTCTGTGTAATGTCTCTGTATACTCTGTGTAATGTCTCTGTATACTCTGTGTAATGTCTCTGTATACTCTGTGTAATGTCTCTGTATACTCTGTGTAATGTCTCTGTATACTCTGTGTAATGTCTCTGTATACTCTGTGTAATGTCTCTGTATACTCTGTGTAATGTCTCTGTATACTCTGTGTAATGTCTCTGTATACACTGTGTAATGTCTCTGTATACACTGTGTAATGTCTCTGTATACACTGTGTAATATCTCTGTGTAATGTCTGTGTAATGTAATGTATACAGAGACATTACACAGAGTAAGCAGAGACATGACACACAGCAGAGACATGAACACACAGAGCAGAACAGAAGACATGACACAGAGCAGAGACATGACACAGAGCACAGAGACATGACACAGAGCAGACAGAGACATGACACAGAGCAGACAGAGACATGACACAGAGCAGACAGAGACATGACACAGAGCAGACAGAGACATGACACAGAGCAGACAGAGACATGACACAGAGCAGACAGAGACATGACACAGAGCAGACAGAGACATGACACAGAGCAGACAGAGACATGACACAGAGCAGACAGAGACATGACACAGAGCAGACAGAGACATGACACAGAGCAGACAGAGACATGACACAGAGCAGACAGAGACATGACACAGAGCAGACAGAGACATGACACAGAGCAGACAGAGACATGACACACAGCAGGCAGAGACATGACACACAGCAGGCAGAGACATGACACACAGCAGGCAGAGACATGACACACAGCAGGCAGAGACATGACACACAGCAGGCAGAGACATGACACACAGCAGGCAGAGACATGACACAGAGCAGGCAGAGACATGACACAGAGCAGGGAGAGACATGACACAGAGCAGGCAGAGACATGACACAGAGCAGGCAGAGACATGACACAGAGCAGGCAGAGACATGACACAGAGCAGCAGAGACATGACACAGAGCAGCAGAGACATGACACAGAGCAGAGACATGACACAGAGCAGAGACATGACACAGAGCAGAGACATGACACAGAGCAGAGACATGACACAGAGCAGAGACATGACACAGAGCAGAGACATGACAAGACAGAGCAGAGACATGACACAGAGCAGAGACAGACACAGAGCAGAGACATGACACAGAGCAGAGACATGACACAGAGCAGAGACATGAACACAGAGCAAGAGACATGACACAGAGCAGAGACATGACACAGAGCCAGAGACATGACACAGAGCAGAGACATGACACAAGAGCAGAGACATGACACAGAGCAGAGACATGACACAAGAGCAGAGACATGACACAGAGCAGAGACATGACACACAGCAGAGCAGAGACATGACACACAGCAGAGAGACATGACACACAGCAGGCAGAGACATGACACACAGCAAGAGCAAGACAATGACACACAGCAGCAGAGACATGACACACAGCAGGCAGAGACATGACACACAGCAGGCAGAGACATGACACACAGCAGGCAGAGACATGACACACAGCAGGCAGAGACATGACACACAGCAGGCAGAGACATGACACACAGCAGGCAGAGACATGACACACAGCAGGCAGAGACATGACACACAGCAGGCAGAGACATGACACACAGCAGGCAGAGACATGACACACAGCAGGCAGAGACATGACACACAGCAGGCAGAGACATGACACACAGCAGGCAGAGACATGACACACAGCAGGCAGAGACATGACACACAGCAGGCAGAGACATGACACACAGCAGGCAGAGACATGACACACAGCAGGCAGAGACATGACACACAGCAGGCAGGATGACACATGACAACCACAGCAGGCAGAGACATGACACACAGCAGGCAGAGACATGACACACAGCAGGCAGAGACATGACACACAGCAGGCAGAGACATGACACACAGCAGGCAGAGACATGACACACAGCAGGCAGAGACATGACACACAGCAGGCAGAGACATGACACACAGCAGGCAGAGACATGACACACAGCAGGCAGAGACATGACACACAGCAGGCAGAGACATGACACACAGCAGGCAGAGACATGACACACCCCAGCAGCAGGCACACTTATGACACTAACACACACACAGACACAGCATCCATTACCATATCATGAAGGTCCTGATCGATATGCAGCAGGAGAGGAGGCACTGCGACCTGCAGAAACGCAGTAAGCATCTGCAGGACCTTTGAATGTAGATCACATGACAGTGAGGAAAGTGTTTGAGTTGCCGGGCTCCTACAGGCTTTCTCCTGCTTTGTACGGAGTAAATCAGTGCACAGAGCAGGAGAGAGAGGGAGAGAGGGCAGCTTGTGTGTGAGCGTCTCCTCACTGCTTCCCTCGGACACAGCAGTGGGCCGTGTCACTTGTTAAGGGCCCGGCATGTGGGCTGGTATGTCGGGTGCTGAGGCCGGGGCAGGGTAGCGCGGCTGCGGCTCGTGATGACGCTGCGCGTCATCACTCGCAGTCGCGCAAAGCATGTTGGGATTCGGCTACAGTGCCCGAATTTCCCAACTGCGGATTATATAAGTAGATATGGAGAGGCTATGAGGCTGTATTATGCTGTACATAGAGGCTATGAGGCTGTATTATGCTATATGGAGGGCTATCAGGCTGTATTTTAATAATTGCAGAAATATGGGGGCTACGTTATAAATAGGAAATTAGGGCCGGGCAATTTTGGAAAAAATGAAAATCACGTTTTTATTTAACCCTATGGACGATTTTCGATTTAAATCTCGATTTTTTTTTTTAATATATATATATGTATACACTGCATACACAGTATATACAGTATCATACACACAGTATATATGTATACAGCATACACAGTATATACAGTATATATATCATACACACAGTATACACAGTATATATCACACACAGTATCATACACACAGCATATACAGTATATATCATACACAGTATATATACAGCATACACTGTAATGACAGTATCTATCATACACACAGTATACACAGTATCTATCAATCATACACACAGCATATACAGTATATATCATACAGACAGTGCACTGGGCACTCACAGAACTCTGCGATGTAGTAGGACACGGAGTAGTTCTCCTCGCACCAGTCCAGGGCGGAGGTCGGCGGCCCCCAGTGTCCGGGCCTGTCCAGCGCCGGAGCCATGCTGCGCTCTGCTGCCAGTCACCGCCGGTCGGGGAGGAGGCGGAGCGCACCGCAGTGCGCACCGGAAGTACCAGGTGCATACACGGCGTAGTTCTCGCACCAGTCCAGGGTGGAGGTCGGCGGCCCCCAGTGTCCGGGCCTGTCCAGCGCCGGAGCCATGCTGCGCTCTGCTGCCAGTCACCGCCGGCCGGGGAGATGGCGGAGCGCACTGCAGTGCACACCGGAAGTACCAGGTGACGCCGGACCGGAAATGCCGCCATTTTAAATCGAATTTCACGATTGTTAATAAAACAACAATTGTGGCCACAGCAGGGGGCGAATTAATCGAATTAATTTGATTAATCGCCCAGCCCTAAGGGAACTATAAGATGCATTATAATAATTGGAGGCCATGGTGGAGGAAGACCATATATACCACAATAATGGCCATATTCCAGGAGGATGACCACATACAGGAAGATGAGGGACATTAATACATAATGAAGGGGGAGAGGGGTCAATTAGTGAATCTTGATAGGATTAAGAACGTTACATGGGGTCCATATATCTGACCGAGGAGGGGTCCAAATTTGTGACTCTGGTTATACAATCGCCCTTTAGTTTCCAGCTTTTGATTTTAAAAGTCAAGATAGTGATTATACCTTTTGTGATTGTTCAGAAATGTATTGTGGGAATATGGCTGTATCTAGACACGTATATCCTGTCAGAGACCAGTACAGAGAGCTAGGAGGCAAATCCTCTGAGGCCTGGGCTTTTATCTCCTGTCTGAAATATGATTTTTATTAACTTGCTGTAACTCAAGCACGTATTTTACTGTGAGAAAAGAAATGTACGTAACATCTCGTTGCTTGAGGGTTGGGCCTGGTGAGGGTTGAGCAACAGGAAGCTCTTCCGCTTGGTGCCTTATTTCTTCTCTTTCTTATGCATCGTCTTTTTCAGGCAGGGACATTTGCTCTGAATCATACGTGACATAAGTAATGCTAATTGGTTTGCCAGAGATAATGAAAAATGGCTGGAGTAAAAGCTGCTGTGTGCCCTGCTGTGTTCACTAGGGCTGAAGGCCTAAGCCCATCTGTGGTAGAAAGCCTTCTAAGCCATCTCACCGGCCAGTGCCTTTTTTACTGTTTCACAAATGATGATTTGTAAAGCGAGTGGCTTGATGCTGCAGTGGAGACTGCCGGTGTCTAATCTCCGCGTGTAAATCTAACTGGACAGATCGTGGAGACAATAAACATGTTCTGAAGATCTGATGAATCCGGTGTGTCAGCGGCCTATATGAATCTGTTATATAGCAGGTCAACCCCTTCTATCATGACTGATCGGAGCAGACAACGAACAAGAAGGTTTGGTCTGTTGTGGCGGCTTTGTCTGCGCTTCTGGCTCTACTGCTAGAGGTTGAGCGGTCCCAGGGTGGTCCTCACACACGAGCTTCTGTCTTATCGTACATAGGACCTGTGCTTGAAATATCACTGGATCCAGACCAATTAAGGGGCACAAACATGAGGAATAAATGCAATTTAATTAAGGATTATTAAAATCTGTTTGTGTGCACATGAGGATAATGGCGGCTTTATATAGCTGTTAAATGAAGGCAATATGCCAGTTACACTGCGGTCGTTTCCTGGCCTGGTACCCAGACTCGTGATCAGCACCTTGCCCGTACAGTGCATCTCATTTTTCCTCAGGACAATGAAGACAACCATACAACAGTATGGTTGGTCCAAGTGTTTTCCATGGAAAAAAAACTACAACACGTGGAGAGCCCTTGAACTGGCATTTTTCAGTTAGGGTGTCCAGATAAGCATTCATTTTTTGGAGGGGTTTGTGCATTGAATTTGCTTTTGAAAAGAACTGCAATATTCTCTAGTTCCCTCCATCTCCTAAATATCGCTCGCCTATGGATGCGCAAGGGAAATAAAAAACATAGATCCCAGGTGGAGCAACCATATAGCATCCGACTTACAGACAATACAAGTTTTTACCATAGACTGTATTTGGACTTTTAAATACAGAGGTCAAAACAGAAGCAAAATAATGTTTTATGAAAATAATTGTATGTATGTGATGCGGCCAGGGCTAGGGGGGGGTACTCGGTCACCGGGCCTGCGGAGTAGGGAGTCACGGGTGGACGGGATCCCGGTGCCGTGCCCTGTGGATCATTTGAAGGGGGATGAAGGAATTATTTACAGGGGAACGTGACGCCACCTGTAGTGTCCGGTAATTTGGTACCGGCGCTGCCAGCCGGCCGCTGAAGTGATGGATGGGGCAGCAAAGTGTGGTACAGCTCCCCACAGGTGGAGCTTTACCTCAGGGCAGCAATAAAGGAAGATGGTGAGGGAGGGCGTTGATGGAGGATGATGGTGAGGAAGGGCAGTGATGAGGTCCTTTCTGGCACAATGGTGACTTATAGCTGTTAAACAGGCACACAGACACACAGGGATGGTTGTTTCGGTACCTTTTTACTGGTGGTCACATAACAGGTACAATCCAGAGTACTAACCAGGTCCCTGGTGCAATTTAGGACTAACACCTAGGAAGGATATGAGGCCTCCTTTATCTCTGTGCTCTGCCTTGAGGGATGAGTCCTGCCTGAGCCTGAACCCTCCACTTCTTTATTATTTTAAACTAACAATGAGGTCCTTCTGCAGGGTCCCGGTTCCTCCTGTGGCCCCTGGTCCTGTGTTTGGTTAGTTTAATGTCTCTTTTTCTCTATCCTCAGGGTTAAACTCCTGAGTTTGCTGGGCTTTCTGCTGCGGCTCTGCAGGCCCGCAGCATCGGACTCCAGTGTCCGGTGGTGCTAAAGGGGTATATCTTCAGTCCCCTGTCCTTGTTCCCTATCTCCTCTACTTGCCTCCGGCCCCTTCCCTGGGGTATGAACAGCCGACAATCGTCCCTTGCTCCTGGTCTATATCTCTCACCAGAGACCAGCAGCTCTGCCTCCTCCTTTCTCCTCTCCTCACACGAACTAACTGCCTAACTGTCTCCTGGGACTAACTGTCTCCTCCTCTTAGCCTGGATCTTCTTAAAGGGGAACTGACTTAATGCAGCCAGTAGAGCACCCCCTTCTGGTCTCGAGTGGTAGGTGGTGTGTGCTGAGCAAACCAAGGTGTCAGTCCTTCCTTGCACCAGTGTAACCTGTGGCAATCCCCTGCAGGGGTGCCATATATGTATGTGTATGTACAGGGGCAAACATGCCCCAGGTGTAACCAAGAGGTAGGTGGGCCTATTTCTACCTCCCAAAGCCTGTACAATTTTTCTTTTTTAAGAAAACTTGTCCTGAAAATGGCCCATCTATAGTTCTTGCACATGGGCCCTTTTTGGTGTGTGTGTATATGTGGCGCCCCTCTGGCGGGACGCCACAGGGAGGTACTGCATCCCAAGCAGAAGGTGTAGTGCCTCCATAGTCGCAGGTAGGGGGGGGGGGAGCTACAGAGTCTGTATACAAAGCCACAAGATCCCAATCACAGCCACCCTAGCACCAGGGGCTGTATATTCAGTAGGTCCCAGGGGTGGAGCTTAGCAGAGCGGGAGACGTGACTTAAGTGACAGTTTGACCCAAGTCAGTCAGACGGTGTGAGTAGAGCAGCAGAGATGGATGCAGGGGACCCTGCAGGCGTGACAGGAGGGCACCTCTAAACTGAGAGGTGACCCAGACAACGAAGGGGACACTCCAGGACTGGTCGGAGCCGGCTGGAGAGTCCAGGTCAACACCGGAACCGAGACGGTTTGTTAGGGTTCATCCCAAACTGCTGACCGGCAGGCTGTGGGCCTTAGTTCACTGCAACCAGAGTTCTGCAAACAATCTCTGCACCATTATCTGTGCGTGTAACTGGGCCTTTACCAAGAAGGTGCCACAACAACCATCAAAGTAGTCCAACCTCTGTCCCATAGCTGGGTTCAAGACGCTGACAAGTAAGAGACTTTAAGCAACAGACTCGGGGACCAGAAACCAGACTCTAGAGTGGGAGTGTAAGGAGCCAAAAGAGCACATAAAGGAACAGGACTAAGTGTTTGAAAGGCACTGCTGACAGACTGTGGTAATCCCAAAAACCTGTGGCAACTAAAACTATACTTTGTACCTGTTAAACCATCTGGTACCAGTAAAAAAACTGTTTGGGCTAACTTGGTGTCTCTGCATCAATTACCGTATATACTCGTGTATACGCCGACCCATGTATAAGCCGACCCCCCCTACTTTTGTCCCCAAAATCTGGGAAAACCTATTGACTCGTGTATAAGCCGAGGGTGGACCCCAGCACAGGTATGCAGCTCCCAGCAGTGTGGTATACAGCAGCCTCCCCAGTGGTACATACAGGCCCCAGCAGTGTTACAGCAGCCTTCCCAGTGGTATGTATACAGCAGCAGCCCCAGTGGTATGTATACAGCAGCAGCCCCAGTGGTATGTATACAGCAGCAGCCCCAGTAGTATGTATACAGCAGCAGCCCCAGTGGTATGTATACAGCAGCAGCCCCAGTGGTATGTATACAGCAGCAGCCCCAGTGGTATGTATACAGCAGCAGCCCCAGTGGTATGTATACAGCAGCAGCCCCCCCATCAATATCCAGGGCCCCCCCCCTTGCTCCGCAAACCTGTAAAGCAAAATGAGTATACTTATCACTGTCCTCTCGCCGCCGTCCCCGCCGCTGCCGACATCGCGATCCTCCATCTTCATTCAGCGTCTTCCGGCTTCCTGTGGTCGGCGCCGACAATGACGTCATTGCCTGCGCCAAACAGAGGAAGCCGGAAGACGCTGAATGAAGATGGAGGATCGCGATGTCGGCAGCGGCGGGGACGGTGGCGAGAGGACAGTGATAAGTATAATCATTTTGCTTTACAGGTTTGCGGAGCATGGGGGGGGGGTGGGGCCTGGATAGTGATGGGGGGGCCTGTATACTGATGGGGGTGGCGGGCGGGTGGCATACTCGCGTATAAGCCGAGGGGGGACTTTTCAGCCCAAATTTTGGGCTGAAAAACTCGGCTTATACGCGAGTATATACGGTATTCATCGCCTGGGAGGCTCCTACGGCACCACAGAGCCAAGGACTACTACTCCTCTCATCCGCCCCGCTGCCCTGAGGTAAAGCTCCGCCTGTGGGGAGCTGTACTACCCAAAGCTGCATCACCATTATCTCTGCGGCCGGCAGCAGCGCTGGTAACTACATTACCAGGTACCACAGGTGGCGTCACGTTAGGGCTGGGCGATTTTGGAAAAAATCAAAATCTCCATTTTATTTAAACCTATGGACGATTTTCGATTTAAATCTCGTATTTTTTTTTTAATTTTTTTTTTTTTTTTTTTTTTTTGCTTTTCTTTGATGAATAAAGAGAAAAAACTAATAGGTACTGGATATACTCGTGTATAAGCCGACCCCCCAACTTTTGCCCCAAAAACCTGGGAAAACCTACTGACTCGTGTATAAGCCGAGGGTGGACCCCAGCACAGGTATACAGCCCCCAGCAGTGTGGTATACAGCAGCCTCCCCAGTGGTATATACAGGCCCCAGTGGTGTATACAGCAGCAGCCCCCAGTGGTGTATACAGCAGCGGCCCCCCCCACCTGTAAAGTAATAGAACATTATACTTGTCGCTGTCCCGCCGCCACCGCGCGCCTCAGGCTTCATCCGGCTTCCTCCTCCGACGCAAAGACAATGACGTCATTGTCTGTGCGACGGAGGAGGAAGCCGGAAGAAGCCGGAGGCGCGCGGCGGCGGGACAGCGGCAGGGATAAGTATAATGTTCTATTACTTTACAGGTGGGGGGGCCCTGTATACCCATGGGGGGCGCCATTTTAAATCGAAGTTGACGATTTTCGTCAGATCCCAATCGTGGCCACAGCAGGGGGCGAATTAATCGAATTAATTCGATTAATCGCCCAGCCCTACGCCACGTATAATAATACCCCATCTCAAATAGTTTTCCCCTCAGTCATTGAATGTCCAGGACACAGGACCGGGACCCGACCAACCGTGATCCCCCACTGAAGTACTTTATAGTGCACAAACCATGAAGGCCTCATACTCACTCCTCCAGGAGTCTCAAACTCGAGGGCCGCACACAGTGCAGATTCTCAGGATTTCCTTAGTTTGACAGTTGGTAGTTTGATTACCAGTGTCAAATGTTATGGAAATCCTAAAAACCTAGACTGTGTGCGCCCTCGAGGCAAGTAGTTTGAGAGTCCTGCGCTACTCTCAGATGTGTAGGGGGGCTTCTTGACTCTCCCCAGATGATGTTGGGGAGAGTAGTAGGATCCGCTTTCGATTAAATTCAAACCCCCAATCCTTTGACTCCATGGGGTTGTTTGACTATTGCATGTGTTTGAGCAGCTTTATGCTTTGTTCTCACAATGAGCTTTTGGTCAAAACCACAGCGTCTTAGGGTATGTGCCCACAGGACGTTTTTTTAAGCAGTCCTGAACGCAGCAAAACCTGAGGATCCTAGAGTCCTTGACAGGAGATTACCATGATCTTGTCTGCGTTTTTTTTTTCCATTGACTTTAGCAAAAACGCAGGAAAATAATTAACATGTCAATTCTTTCCCATCCTCACCAAAAACGCAGGTATTTGACAGTTCTTGACACTTGCAAAACCAATGTGTGGGCACAGCGTTTCTGTGAAACACATTAGTTTTGCTGGGAATCAAAACCGCAGGAACAAATTAGCATAAATTACCATAAAACCAATGGTAAACTGCATACAGAAAACACAGCAAAAACGTCCTGTGGGCACATACCCTTAGGGTGCCTTCACATTAGCGTTCCCCTCCGCAGCGTTCTGCGGAGGGGATCCGCAATGTGAC
>JARQOC010000007.1:46852967-46900885 GCA_033576535.1 Allobates femoralis
CGTGTATAAGCCGAGTTTTTCAGCCAAAAAATTGGGCTGAAAAGTCACCTCCTCGGCTTATACACGGGTCAATACGGTAACTATTTTGCTGGGGAGGCTGGAGGAGGCGGGGGGAGGCTGATGAGTGAGCGGCCCGTCACGTGGGGCCGCTCATTAGATATGCACGGCTCCCCCCGCCCATCACAGCGGCGGGGGAGCCGTGCATACACCCCCCCAGTGTATACAGGCAGCCCCCAGTGTATACAGGCAGCCCCCAGTGGCAGTCGCCCCCCCATCATGGAAAGAGCCCCCACACTTTGCAGAGCCCTTCCCCCCCGCTGCATTATCTTACCACCCAGGGTCTTCACCGCGGGTCCTGCAGTCATCATCGCGCGCTGTCTTCAGGTGTCACGTGACCCGGCGAGATGACGTCATTCCACTGCGACCGCCGGGTCACATGAGACCGGGAAGACAGCGCGCGAGGATGGACTGGAGGACCTGCTATACCTCTGGGGCCTGCTGTATACCTCTGGGGCCTGCTGTATATACCTTGGGGCCTGCTGTATACCTTTGGGGCCTGCTGTATACCTCTGGGGCCTGCTGTATACCTCTGGGGCCTGCTGTATATACCTTGGGGCCTGCTGTATACCTTTGGGGCCTGCTGTATACCTCTGGGGCCTGCTGTATATACCTTGGGGCCTGCTGTATACCTCTGGGGCCTGCTGTATACCTCTGGGGCCTGCTGTATATACCCTGGGGCCTGCTGTATATACCTTGGGGCCTGCTGTATACCTTGGGGGCCTGCTGTATACCTCTGGGGCCTGCTGTATACCTCTGGGGCCTGCTGTATACCTTTGGGGCCTGCTGTATACCTCTGGGGCCTGCTGTATATACCCTGGGGCCTGCTGTATATACCCTGGGGCCTGCTGTATATACCTTGGGGCCTGCTGCATACCTTTGGGGCCTGCTGTATACCTTTGGGGCCTGCTGTATGCCTCTGGGGCCTGCTGTATACCTCTGGGGCCTGCTGTATACCTCTTGGGCCTGCTGTATATACCCTGGGGCCTGCTGTATATACCCTGGGGCCTGCTGTATATACCCCTGGGGCCTGCTGTATATGCCTCTGGGGCCTGCTGTATGCCTCTGGGGCCTGCTGTATACCTCTGGGGCCTGCTGTATACCTCTGGGGCCTGCTGTATATACCCTGGGGCCTGCTGTATATAGCCTGGGGCCTGCTGTATATACCCCTGGGGCCTGCTGTATATACCCCTGGGGCCTGCTGTATATACTCCTGGGGCCTGCTGTATATACCTCTGGGGCCTGCTGTATATGCCTCTGGGGCCTGCTGTATATGCCTCTGGGGCCTGCTGTATATGCCTCTGGGGCCTGCTGTATACCTCTGGGGCCTGCTATTTATACCTTTAGGGATGCTGTATATACCACTGGGGAGGCTGCTGTATATACCACTGGGGAGGCTGCTGTATACTACCACTGGGGAGGCCTGTATACCACACTGCTGGGGGCTGTATACCTGTGCTGGGGTCCACCATCGGCTTATACACGAGTCAATAGGTTTTCCCAGGTTTTGGGGGCAAAAGTAGGGGGGTCGGCTTATACACGGGTCGGCTCATACACGAGTATATACGATTATTATTATTACTATGTAGTATACAGTTATTGGCTAAACGGCCTAAGCCTAAGATTTTTTCGTACTGTTTATGTACTTGCTTTTCCATTTATAAAAAAAATGAAGCTGGTTGGGGATTTCTATATTGGATTAAAAGTTATTTGTTTCTATTCCGGAGAGCAGTGATTGAACCCCAAGTTGCCACAGCATTTTAGCGGGGTTCTTCTGGTGCATGTATGTGGTATTGCAGCTGTGTCCCACTAGCTTAAATATTCAGATCTTGCACCAAATGCAGAGGAAACTTGATAAAGCTGATTGGTGTTGAGGGACTGACCCCTACCAATTTGGCACTAATGTCCCATACTTGATGTCAACTTCATTATCCTGATGATTGGCATTCTTTAAAATAAAGTACCGGTATGCATTTTTGTAAACCAATTCCCAAAGGTCTGGAGGAAATTGTCAGTTTGTAATCCATTTACCTAACACTGAAAATAAATGTTTTTGCTATACACTTATGCCCCCTTGTGGCATAGTTGTGTCACTGCTATAGGAAAAACAATAATAATATCATATAATATAATATAATATAATATAATATAATAAACTATAAGCGCACATTCATATTTTGTCTTTCTTGCATATATTCCATGCATGAAAAACTGCAATGACCAGCTGCTACATGTATGTGAATTTTGATATCATCTTACATTTTATAAAGTTCCGGTAATTTTTTTTACCAGACCTATTAAAATCTTGATTTTTAGCTAATTTAAGAGTTTTATTTGAATATCTCTTGCATTATCACACTGTATGTGAACATGGTAGTTCATAAACAAACGAAATCACAAACTGTGCATTTGACCCCATCCCTTCCCACCTCCTCCCCAACCTCACTAACATGCTCATCCCAGCCCTAACCCTCCTCTTCAATCTATCGCTAACCTCTGGTACCTTGCTTTCAACGTGAGAGGTATGAGAGCGCACTGCCTGGTTATAGTTTTTGGCGAGTGCTGCAACACAGAAGCAGAAATACTGTAATTCGAGAAGAAAGGAGAACTTCTGTATAGAGTGCGCACAGCCAATTGTAGGTGAAAAAATATATCTTACATTTATTTGTGAATAAGAGACAGCAAGAAACCTTGATTTTCAAAATTAAAAACATAAATCTACTACCACACTAGACATGAACAATTCAAACAGGACCCAAATGGGAATCCTTGTGGGTGTACAGGAAAACAAATATCCAATATTACAGGAAACACTGGTATCAGTTGACCCAAGGTACCTTTATAACAATCAATGTATTACAATATATCAGGTTTTTACATATCATACAATATTAACATGGAGCCTCGCAGGGGTTAAGAACATTATCAGGTAAACAATAGACGGATTTTACTGTATGGTAAATCCTATATGATCTCTATATCAGATGCCTGTTTGCTATGGTCGGTACCGTACTACCTATTGCCAATAACAACGCGGGTGAACCAGTGCATCAGTAGCCATAATTACTCCCGGATTATATCACTGTACTCCCATCAGACCCCCTCTAGTAAGAAGTTGCAGTGAGTCTGTATTCATAAAGAACCCCAGCATGGAGAACAATTATAACAATTATAACAGTACATGTTTCTTTAGAATAACACTAGCCTCCTATAAAAGGTTCCAACAGTGTGGTTAGTGAAACCCAATGAAACTGATGCACTACAACACCGCTGGTGTTGATAAAAATGAGGCGGTTCTGGAAAAATACAATACCCTTAGTAGAGGGCCTGGGATGTGGGCAGTAGGGACAGAGCCCTCTGCTTTCAAACATGCCATCATCACGCCCATCCTCAAAAAGTCAAACCTTGACCCGACTGCTATGACGACCTACTGCCCCATATCGCTGCTACCGTTTGCTTCCAAACGCCTTAAACAACACGTCCATGCTCAACTTTTCCCACTTCTCATCTATCTCTCTCCTTGACAACCTACAATCCGGCTCCCGGCCCCACCACTCCACCGTAACTGCCCTAACCAAAATGACTAACTACTTGATCACAGCCAAACCAAACAGACAATTCTCAATCCTCCTCCTTCTAGATCTGTCCTCTGCCTTTGACACAGTCGACCACTCTCTTCTACTACAGATTCTTTCTTCCCTTGACATCAAAGACTTTGCCCTGTCCTAGATCGCCTCATACCTTTCCAACCGCACATTTAGCGTTTCCCACTCCCACACTACCTCCTCATCCCACCCTACCTCTGTTGGAGTCCCACAAGGCTCTATCCTGGGGCCCCTACTTTTCTCCATCTATACCCTTGGCCTAGGACAACTCATAAAGTCCCATGGCTTCCAATACCACCTGTACGCTGACAACACTCAGATCTACCTCTCTGGTCCAGACATCACCTCTCTGCTGTCCAGAATCCCGGAGTGTCTGTCAGTCATATCCTTCTTCTCCTCTCGCTTCCTAAAACTCAACGTAGATAAAACCGGACTCATCATCTTTCCTCCATCCCATCTTTCACCTTCTCCACCTGATCTCTCAATTATGGTAAATAGCATCATGCTCTCTGCCACCCCTCAAATTCGCTGCTTTGGAGTAACTCTCGACTCTGCCCTGTCCTTCAAACCTCACATCCAAACTCTCGCCACCTACTGTCACCTCCAGCTCAAGAATATTTCCAGAATCTGTCATTTCCTCAGCCCTCAATCTACTAAAATTCTTGTACATGCCCTCATCATCTCCCGGCTTGACTACTGTAACATCCTCCTCTGTAGCCTCCCTGCTAACACTCTTGCTCTTCTCCACTCTGTCCTCAACTCTGCTGCCCGACTATTCCACCCCTCTCCTCGCTACTCCCCTGTATCTCCCCTCTGCAAATCCCTTCACTGGTTCCCAATTCCCCAACGAATCCAGTTCAAGCTATTAACACTGACTTACAAAGCCGACCATAACCTGTCTCCTCCCTATATCTCCGAACTAATCTCCCAATATCTTCCCTCACGTAATCTTCAATCCTCCCAAGACCTCCTCCTCTCCTCCACACTTATCCATTCCTCACACAACGCCTCCAAGATTTCTCCCGAATATCCCCCATCCTCTGGAATTCTGCGCCCCAACACGTTCGATTATCCACCACGCTCGGATCTTTCAGACGGAACCTGAAAGCCCATCTCTTCAGGAAGGCTTACAGTCTGCAATGACTGAGCCGCCGCCCGACCACCACTGGAGCCGGAACCTTCACTAATAATTATCGCTCTGACACAAATACACAGCTCCCTTCAGTGCACACAGTGAGCTGGCACCTCACTCGTTTTATAGGCGGAAGTCTGTGGGCGGAGCCTGTCACTAATTGACTTACATTGGGCTTGGTGCTCGGCCGAGCACACGAGCATCTCGAGATGCTCGACCCAAGCATCGAGCACCCGAGCATTTTAGTGCTCGCTCATCACTAGGCATCACACATTACACTAGGAACTCCCACTTAGGGAGAAGGTACACTGGCGTAAGAAAAACTTGCATTGCACTCGGACCAATGTTAAACAATCTGTCAGGACAGATTATTGCGTTTTTCCAGGGCTGAATTCGCATTGCAAGTCAAATGCGAGTGCATTCGCAGCATGCTACGATTGTATGCAAGTGTCACACACGTGAGGCCAATGAAAGTCTATGGGTGCAAGAAAAACTTGCACCCAGACAGCATACTGTGCAAGTTTGTAGCATGGGCTTTCCATGCTGGTAAAAGTGTTAGAATGGATAGAATAGATAGATCAGATTTACTAGTCTCCCGCTGTTACTTCCGGGACCACCTATTAGGCTAATTGCATATTCACTGCACTGTCAGAATGATGTGCCAGAGGAGTCTAAGTAGATGTAATAGAGAAATAGACTTTATTTCTACGCGTTTCGTGGAGTTCACACCACTTCCTCAGGACAGTCATGATAAGCTGTCCTGAGGAAGTGGTGTGAACACACAAAAACACACTTAGACTACTTAGACTCCTCTGGCACATCATTCTGACTGGCAAGCAGCGCAGTCTGATGACCTATTTTCTGCACCCAACAAAGGATCATCACTTTGGGGCTTGCAACACCGCCAATGCTGATTAAGGTACCTTTACACGCGGCGTCTTTTCTAGGAATTTCACTGGCAACTTACTGGTTGCAGTGAAATCATGGACACATTGTTCCATTTGTACACAGCAACAAGATAGAACAATGTGTCCATGATTTCACTGCAACCAGTAGGTTGCCAGTGAAATTTCTAGAAAAGTTGCTGCGTGTAAAGGTACCCTTACAGTGGTTGTGGCTCACACAATAAATTTACAGTGGTTGTGGCTCACATAATAAGTGAGTGAATCTGATGTATCTCTCACGAATATTCCCTTTATCTCGGATAAGACCCTATGTTGTTACAGTTAATTTGCCAACTGAGAGTTGAAGAGAAAAGTCATTTGGGGCTGAGAGAATAAATTGAGAATTGCGTATACATGTACATGGAAGGAGACTTGGCTAGCAAATTTACAACTCCATTGAGAAGCGGCGGTTTGGATAACAGACTTGGCTGGTACAACCTAGATGCCCTAGAAAGTGGAACAAGGTAGCTAAAATAAATATATAGTGGCCTAAACATCTACCCTTCTTGACCATTTTAATCTCTATTTAAAGAGTTTTTCTCAACAAATGTTTTATGTTGAACAGGATGTGTGATGTAATAGTAGCTGCAGAGTGGAATGAATTGTTTTTGGATGTTTTTATGTGTTTTTTTCATTTCTCCTCTCTGTTGCAGAAATATAAACAATTAAAACATTTGGCACCTACTTAGTTAACTTTTGATGAGTCCAAGCGGGTGTTATCAAATTATTTTCACTGGGGGAATGTACTTCTTTATGTATGAGTTCCATAATCATAATCAGTCAGCAATACACTGGAGAAAGGAGACCACCCCCATAATAGCTTAAAGAATATTTCTCAGTGTGTGAGGTAAAAGGATATTGCCCTGATTTTCTGGTCTAACCTCCTGTAGGATTAGAAAGTGCAACTGAGTTTAGCAGTGTCAAATTACAAACTCTTCCATCAGTGCTCTGACCCTCATAGCACTGTCACTTCTACTGTAGTGCTCCTCCCTCTACCAGTGGCATAACTTCTAGCTGATGCAAAAGATCCAATGAGGCCCCCAATTACTAGAAATATTTAATAGCATTAGTCTTTGTCTTCATGCCAAAGAGAGTTTTGTCCCCCCCCCCCATCAGCTCCAAGGCTCGGGTGTGATTACAACCTCTGCAACTATTGTAGTTACGCCCTTGACCCCCACACAGCTTGTTTGGAGGTCCTGGTTTAATAGTCATAACTAGCTGGATGACGCCTGTGCTTACTGGGCTTTCCAGAAATCATTTCTTAATGTAGGTATATGAGAGCAGAATGTGGCTTTCATAGACTTAAATTGAGAGTGACCTTTAGCTCTGACTTCCATTGAGTCAGAAGCTGCGGTCACAACATGGAACGGGACTGAAGAGGTACTGGTAAGATCAGAAGTAGTCGGCTAGCAGGGAACAGATCTTAGTGATATCACTCCAGCAGTGACAATTAAAAAAAGATGCCGGAGTGACGCTTTAACTAATGCTTAGTCATGCCTCAAGTACCAACAACGAGCAGGAGATGGTAAACAATCAGAAAAAAACAAGGTGATTTTTGCAATAAAAAATCAAAATTTATTAAGAAAGCTTAAAAAATTGAACAAAGTCAATAAAGCATATAGAAATTACAAGAATAACAGTGAGTTTTTAATCAAGAAGTACACTAAAAAATTAAATATCAACAAAAATGTCATTACATAAAAGAAAAGAAAACTGTATACACAACCCTAAACACTAAAAAGTGATCTTTGTTACAGTTACCCTATATTAGCAAATCTATGTGTCAGATCAAACAAAAAAAACTATTCCCAAAAAAAAGATTTTTCTAGCTGTCACCTATCTCTCACATAGGTGGCTAACCATAGATAAGAACATTAAAAAGTGAAACCAAAAACAAAGATCAAGAGGGGCTAATTACCTGGTGTGTATACAGATATAGCTGCACTCTACATGCACGTTTCGGCTCACGCCTTCATCCAGGAGTGAATACAGCTCCCAAGGTTCACCATTATATCATGTGAAGTGACCTATCCCCAGCCAGCCACTCGCCACCTGACCTGTGCCCAGCTGACTGTCATCTGCCTCTATTACACTCCTCCACCGGACCATATAAGGAATTCCGGTTCCATGGCTGCCTCCATGTAAGGTTTCTATTCACCATGGAAACCAAAGTGCGGCGCATGCGCTAAGTCTCGGGCTTAGATCAGATCGCCCTAATGCGTCATCACGGGCGCCGTGGATACGAGGCCAAACATCCGCCTATCCAGGCGGAAGTCGTCATCGCGATCCCGGCGCCCGCGGTGATTGACGCACGGATGATCCTCTCAAGCAGCGCCCAAAGAACTTCATACTTTATGGCAAAATCAAGTAGATGGAGAGGAAAAGCGCTGCTGTGGACAGCAGGGGATAGATATAAGTATCCCAAATTTCTATTCTACAACTATAAGAGTGATCCTACTTATAAATATACCTAATACAATATAAGTAGATATAAAGATGAAAAACATAATACAGTCAAAGTGATAATGTGCATTCTTTCTAATTACAACAGTGATCATACTCATAATTATGCTTACTACAATATAAGTAAATATACATATATAAAAATAATACAATCAAAGTGATAGTGTGCATAGCACTTATGTACAGATATTGCACTATAGGGTAATTCAACAACTATCATAGAACAGAGTACCGTATATACTCGTGTATAAGCCGACCCGTGTATAAGCCGACCCCCCTACTTTTGCCCCCAAAACCTGGGAAAACCTATTGACTCGTGTATAAGCCGAGGGTGGACCCCAGCACAGGTGTACAGCCCCCAGCAGTGTGGTATACAGGCCCCCCAATGGTAGTATACAGCAGCCTCCCCAGTGGCATATACAGGCCCCAGTAGTATATACAGCAACCCAAGTGGTATACAGCAGCCTCCCCAGTGGTATATACAGAACCCACCAGTATATACAGCAGCCCCAGTGGTATATACAGCAGACCCAGTGGTATATACAGCAGCCCCAGTGGTATATACAGCAGCCCCAGTGGTATACAGGCCTCAGCAGTATATACAGCAGCCCCCAGGGGTTATACAGCACCCCCCAGGGGTTATACAGTGGCCCCCAGGGGGTACCAAGCGACCCCCAGGGGGTACCCAGCAGCCCCCTGGGGGTACCCAGCAGCCCTCAGGGGGTACCTAGCAGCCCCCTGGGGGTACCAACAGCCCCCTGGGGGTACCCAGCAGCCCCCAGGGGGTACCCAGAAGCCTCCAGGGGGTACCAACAGCCCCCTGGGGGTACCAACAGCCCCCTGGGGGTATCCAGCAGCCCCCTGGGGGTACCAACAGCCCCCTGGGGGTACCCAGCAGCCCCCTGGGGGTACCAACAGCCCCCTGGGGATACCAACAGCCCCCAGGGGGTACCCAGCAGCCCCCAGGGGGTACCCAACAGCCCCCAGGGGGTACCCAGCAGCCCCCAGGGGGTACCCAGCAGCCCCCTGGGGGTACCCAGCAGCCCCCTGGGGGTACCAACAGCCCCCAAAAGCTGGCACTGTCCCCCCTTGTAAGGGTCTCCCCCCCCGCTGCTTATACATTACCATCCCGGTGTTCTGACCGGCGCCGCTCCTCGGTGCTTCTTCTTCATCCTCCCGTCCTCGCTGGCTGGATCCGGGATCTCCGGCCGTCGCGCGATGACGTCATATGCCTGCGGCGGCCGGAGATCCCAGATGCAGCAAGCCGACGGGAGGATGAAGAAGAAGCACGGAGGAGCGGCGCCGATCAGAACACCGGGATGGTAATGTATAAGCAGCGGGGGGGGCCCTTACAAGGGGGGACAGTGCCAGCTTTTGGGGGGCATATATGAACTGCTTCCCCCTGCCGCTGATTGACAGGGGGAAGCAGTGCATATATAATGAGCGGCCCCACGTGACGGGGCCGCTCATACAGCAGCCTCCCCCCGCCTCCTCAGCCCCCACCACGCAGTCTACCGTAGTGACTCGTGTATAAGCCGAGGGGGGGGACTTTTCAGCCCAAATTTTGGGCTGAAAAACTCGGCTTATACACGAGTATATACGGTAATCTATTTCAAATATCGATCAAATACAGATAAAAAGACCAAACAAGAGGAGGAAAAAAGCAAGAAAAAGGAACAAGAAGAAGAAAGAAGGGGGGGGCAAATAAACAAGAGGTAGACATAAGGAGAGGAAGCGATATTATTCCGTCTTTGAATGGCATATTCTTGCACTAGGACGACATTCTTTCCATCTTCCTCCGGTTATTCTGTGTAATGCACCCCCATCCTCTTGTACAACGGTATCAATAAATAAGAATATCAAAAAAGAACGATACTACAGGGACAAAAAAGAAACATATTAAAATAAATTAAAAAAAAAATAAAATGGTGACATCCTATCAGAAAATAAAAAATAAAAAATAAGAAATAAAATATTCAAAAAAATAATCAAAAAAGTAACTTCAGAGTATATATCAAAGGGATTTCAGAGGAATGGGACAAAGCTTATATTCTCATTCAACCCTTTAGGTTGAATTGTATTTAACACCCAAATCCATTTTGTCTCACATTGTGCAAGAAGCTGACTCACATTGCCCCCACGCACCCCCAGTGCTATCTTGTCTATCCCTCTCACTTTAAAACCAGATGGATCGCAATTATGGAATAAAAGTACAATAATTCAAAAAGCAAAAGGAACTGGGCACTAACATGCAATTGAGCCCAAGCCTGTGTCACATTGATGTGACTAACGCCCAGAGTGTAGCCTTGCGGTGCTGGTACAAACAAACTACATAATGTTCCAAAAAGACAAAATAACCGCACTCACCGGCTTCTGATCTTTGTTTTATTCACAGTCCATATCCATGTAAACTGACCATGATGAGCAGGCAGGGGAGTGCAGGGGAGGCGGACGACGGTACACCGTTTCGCGGTCGTACACCGCTTCTACGGGTCCTCTACGGCGTCTGTCGTCATGTCCGGATTTTTAACACACCCAGGCATGGCGTCACTACCGCACGTAGTACAGAAAATGTGATACATATTAAAACACAAAATCTTAGTTACATACTAATGCACAATACAACACTTACAGAAAAACACCACTTATTGTCTTCAAAATGCTTTTTGTGTTGTTTCAAAACAACCTCAGGCATTACCCAGTATCAAGATCTTACTGGCTTACGTGAAGGTCTCAACACGTAAGTAACTACCGTATATCACATATTAAAGGGACAAGTTGAGAACACCACCATAATGCACCTAGTATCCGCACGGGCTTCGTGTCGGTAACAGGTTACACCAGGCAGGCGTACTTTATTATAACCTAGCTCGAGACAACAGCACAGGCATAATCTACTATATAATTGCCTAAGACGTTTTCGTGTCGGACCCCGACAACGTGCCGTGGATATGTCACACTCTGTGACGTCATCACGGCGAAGCATTGGCCGCGTAGCGGCCATTGCGAGCCGCTGACGTCACCACGCACGAGCAATGGCCGCGAAGCGGCCATTGCGAGTCGGTGGCCGAAAATAGAACCAGAGGCTCGGCCACAAATTTAGCCATGTACCGCTGAGGTAGCGCGAGCAATGGCCGCGAGGCCATTGCGAGTCGCTACCTCAGCCGCCCTGTGCCCCTGTGCCCCTGTGCCTCAGTGCCTCAGTGTGCCCCTCTGCCTCCCGCTCCGAACCTGTGCCCCTGTGCCCCAATGCCCCTGTGCCCAAGTGCCCCTGTGCCCCTGTCACCCCCGCCATCCCCTGTGCCTCAGTGCCCCTGTGCCTCCCGCTCCGAAGCAGCTGCTGTCAGCACATGCTGATACAGTGCTCCGGAGCCTGTGCCCCTGTGCCCCAATGCCCCTGTGCCCAAGTGCCCCTGTGCCCCTGTCACCCCCGCCATCCCCTGTGCCCCTGTGCCTGTGCCCCAGTGCCCCTGTGCCCCTGTGCCTCTGTGCCCCTGTGCCCCTGTGCCCCTGTGCCCCTGTGCCCCTGTGCCCCAGTGCCCCTGTGCCCCTGTGCCCCTGTGCCCCAGTGCCCCTGTGCCCCTGTGCCCCTGTGCCTCTGTGCCCCTGTGCCTCTGTGCCCCTGTGCCCCTGTGCCCCTGTGCCCCAGTGCCCCTGTGCCCCTGTGCCTCTGTGCCCCTGTGCCCCATTGCCCTGTGGATTACCGCAACCGCGCCGCATATTAACTCGCTGGCTCAGTGCGAGCACTTGCGGCGCGGTTGCGGTAAAACCCATAAGGATTACCGCAACCGCGCCGCATTGCGAGTCGCTGGCTGAGTGCGAGCACTTGCGGCGCGGTTGCGGTAAAAACCCATAAGGATTACCGCAACCGCGCCGCATTGCGAGTCGCTGGCTGAGTGCGAGCACTTGCGGCGCGGTTGCGGTCAAACCCATAAGGATTACCGCAATTGCGCCGCAAGTGCCAGTTGCGGCGCGGTTGCGGTAATCCCCATAGAAAGTATAGGGGGACTTGCGGCAGGTGCGGCAAGTGCGGTTTTGCCGCACCTGCCGCAAGTCCCCCTATACTTTCTATGGGGATAACCGCACCGCAGATGCGGTTTTTTAATAAAATAACATAATTTTAATACAAAAAAAGTCACTTAAAATACAAAATAATAAATAAATTTAATAATAATAATCGTAAAAAAAATAATAAAAATAAATAATAAAATAAAAAATAATAATAAAAAAAAAAAAAAAAATTACATTAAGATATTAATTACATTAATTTATTAAAATATAAGTATTGGACCCCCCCAAAAGTATTGGACCCCCCAAAAAAAATTATGTAACCCCCCCAAAAATCCCCATAGAAAGTATAGGGGGACTTGCGGCAGGTGCGGCAAGTGCGGTTTTGCCGCACCTGCCGCAAGTCCCCCTATACTTTGTATGGGGATTACCGCAAACGCACCGCAGATGCGGTTTTTTAATAAAATAACATAATTTTAATACAAAAAAAATCACTTAAAATACAAAATAATAAATAAATTTAATAATAATAATCGTAAAAAAAATAATAAAAATAAATAATAAAATAAAAAATAATAATAAAAAAAAACAAAAAAAAAAATTACATTAAGATATTAATTACATTAATTTATTAAAATATAAGTATTGGACCCCCCCAAAAGTATTGGACCCCCCCAAAAAAATTATGTGACCCCCCCAAAAATCCCCATAGAAAGTATAGGGGGACTTGCGGCAGGTGCGGCAAGTGCGGTTTTGCCGCACCTGCCGCAAGTCCCCCTATACTTTGTATGGGGATTACCGCAACCGCACCGCAGATGCGGTTTTTTAATAAAATAACAATTTGAATACAAAAAAAGTCACTTAAAATACAAAATAATAAATAAATGTAATAATAATAATCGTAAAAAAAATAATAAAAATAAATAATAAAATAAAAAATAATAATAAAAAAAAAAAAAAAAAAAAAAAAAATTACATTAAGATATTAATTACATTAATTTATTAAAATATAAGTATTGGACCCCCCAAAAGTATTGGACCCCCCCAAAAAAATTATGTAACCCCCCCAAAAATCCCCATAGAAAGTATAGGGGGACTTGCGGCAGGTGCGGCAAGTGCGGTTTTGCCGCACCTGCCGCAAGTCCCCCTATACTTTGTATGGGGATTACCGCAAACGCACCGCAGATGCGGTTTTTTAATAAAATAACATAATTTTAATACAAAAAAAATCACTTAAAATACAAAATAATAAATAAATTTAATAATAATAATCGTAAAAAAAATAATAAAAATAAATAATAAAATAAAAAATAATAATAAAAAAAAAAAAAAAAAAAAAAATTACATTAAGATATTAATTACATTAATTTATTAAAATATAAGTATTGGACCCCCCCAAAAGTATTGGACCCCCCCAAAAAAATTATGTGACCCCCCCAAAAAAAGTATGTGACCCCCAAAAAAAGTATCTGACACCCCAAAAAAGTATGTGACCCCCCCAAAAAAATATGTCACCCCCCAAAAAAATGATGTGACCCCCCAAAAAAAGTATGTCACCCCCCAAAAAAAGTATTGGACCCCCCCAAAAAAGTATGTCACCCCCCCAAAAAAGTATGTGACCCACCCAAAAAAGTATGTGACCCCCCAAAAACTATTCACACCCCCCGAAAAGTCCTCACACCAGCTATAACTACTATAATCAAATTAATGCACATTCTAGACACCCGATGCATTTGCATCGGGCTCACAGCTAGTAGTAATATAATAACCTGAATTATCTCAGCCAAACTATAACATGCTCTAATTGTTCAAAATAATACATTTACATGTTGCAGCACGGGACGTTACCTTATTATACCACCCAGTGTTCTATCAAGTAGTAAATGAGACTACAATTGTTGTACACTGACTGACGTTATACTACGTTGTGACCTTATTATGACTACAATAATTACAACTGCAGAACCAAAAGGTCACAATATCTTAGTAACGAAGGAAAAATTACCTACTCTATAAGAAGACGGCTAGGTCATTTTTGTCGTTTAAACCCAAAGGTCCACAGGCATTCAACTCTATAATCCATCTACTTTCCTTTCTCAAGAGTGACTTATGTGTGTCTCCACCGCGATTAGACGGTTCAACATGTTCAAGCCCAACAAATGTTAACACATCAGCATTACCCCATGTGCTTCACGTATATGCTTTATCAACTTGGGGCTCCCAACCCCCGTGGTTATAGACTTATGATGTTCTTTAAACCTTTTAACCATTTCTCTTATTGTTTTCCCGATGTAGTATCGTCGGCAAGGACAGAATATAGCATATACTACCCAAGAGGTCTTACAGCTTATGAATGAGGTTACGTTATGGAACTTATCACCTATTTTGATTGGATTATTTATTTCATGGTTTTGACAGAACCGGCAGTTCCTACATTTGAAATTTCCTTTTGGTCTTCTTATATCTAGCCAGGTTTTTTCTTTTTGAGTACTTATTCTATTCCTAACTAAAATATCCTTAAGATTGCTACATCTTCTGTAGGAGAGTATAGGTTCTCCTATCCCGGCCGTGCTAAGATCTCTGTCTCTTTCCAGCACATGCCAGAATTTTTTTATGGCTCCAGAAATTTTGTTGTACATAGGGCCATACTTAAAGGAAAAAACAAACCGTTTATTTTTACTTTCAAACCTCTTCTTTTGTTGTTGTACTCCATTCATCGCTCTCTCTCTGGTTTCCTTTATCAAAGTGTCGGGATAGCCTCTTTCCTTGAGGTTTATTTCTAGATTCGTCAATTGTTCCTCACAGATCTTTTGAGTATTGTTCATTTTTTTAACTCTAAGGAACTGGCTGTACAGTAAAGCTTTTTTGGTATGGTGGGGGTGGGCGCTTTGATAGTGTAATAATGTGTTAGATGACGTAGGACCTAATAAGGGTGCCATCACTCAAGTTTAATTTGATGTCAAGAAATTCCAAACTTTTGTCACCATACACTGCGGTAAATACCATGTTATAATTGTTGGAATTAATGAACGACAGAAAGGCGGAGAAATCTCTCTCATCGCCTTCCCATACGATGAAAATATCGTCCACATATCTAGTGAACAGTTTAATATACTTCAGGTATGGGTTGGTGTTACTGTAAATGAGGTGATCTTCCAAGTGGGCTAGAAACAGATTAGCTAAAGTGCAGGAAACGGTGTCCCCATGGCTGTGCCAGAGATCTGTCTGAACCAGGTCTCATTAAAGGTAAACGCATTGTGAGTCAGAATAAAATGTAAAGACTCACAAATAAAATCTACCATGTGAGTATCCTGATCCTCTGTTTGTAAAATGTCACGGATTATTGAAACGGCCAAATCCTGTGGAATCCGGGTATAGAGGCTCTCCACGTCTATGGATGCCATACTATACCCGGACTGCCATTCAAAGTTGTCTACACATGCTACGAAATCACCTGAGTCTTTCACATAGGAAGGTATTCTTTTTAGCAAAGGTCTCAGTACCCAATCTAAGTACTGAGAGAGAGGTTCAGTCACCGACCCAATCCCGGACACAATAGGGCGCCCGGGTGGGTCGGTGACCGATTTGTGCACTTTGGGTAAACAGTACCAATAAGGTTTTTTGGGGTAATCAAAAATTAATTTTTCAGCCAATTTCTTATTAATAGTATTGTTAATAACGTATTTCCTTAACAAATTTCTTAAATCGTTGTTATATTTATGAGTGGGATCACTAGACAGCTTTAAATAAGACTCCGGAGAGTTAAGTTGCCTCATAGACTCTCTAATGTAGTCATTCTTCTTTAACAAGACCACCCCACCTCCTTTGTCTGCTTTTTTAACAAGGATATCCTCCCATTTTAGGATGGTATCTAAAGCAATCTTTTCATTTACAGACAAGTTTACCTTGGGTTTGGGGTAAATCAAAGCTTCCACCTCCCTACATACCATTTCTTCAAAGAGATCCACACTGTTTCCAGGTGAAACAGGGGGGTAGAAATTGGACTTAACTCCTCCTGAAAAAAAACACTCATTAGTATCGTCTGTCTTTACATCCATTTTTGCTGGATCTATATCTAGAAGTAAAGCTGTCTCGTCCCTTACTTCTCTTAACGATTTTTCATCGGCAAAGAAACCCAAAGCCCCTATTTTAATTTGCTTCATCATATCACTGTTACCATTTATTTTTCTATCTCTATCATATTTCCCACATGAAAAATGCTTAAACAGATGTATCTTTCTTGTAGCCTTATACAGATCGATCCTAAAGTCTGTATAATTAAACGGCTCTTCTACACAAAAGTTCAGTCCCTTTTTTAACAGGGTGTTCATATCCTCCGTTATCAATTTTTCCGTGAGATTGAAAATTTTAATCTGACTGTCCTTAGTGGAACTCAATCTCTCCACGAGACTGTCTTTCTCTTCCCATATAGGGGACCTTCTCCGTTTTCCTCTCCCCCTTCTAGTTCTTCTTCTAAAGGGTCTCTTTCTGAAGTATTGTTATTCATTCTATTCGGCTTTTTAAGAGGTCTTTCATTAATGTCACTCGAAACGTCACTTGTTTCACTCCCACTTGAACTCACATAGTCTTTCCTGTTCTTCTTTTTCTTTTTCTTATTATTGCCTCCTCCTCCCCCTCCTCCCCTTGGGGTGTACGGGGATTTAGGAGGGTAGTTAGGATTTTTTGGAGTACCTGTAGAACCTAAATAGGGCTTCTACTTCTTCTTTTTATTTTTGAAAGGAGTAGCATTTGATGGTCTTCCCCATGTAAAAACTTCGCCGGACTCATAGTCTTGTTTATCCCTTATAAATTTTTCTCGTTTGTTCTCTTTGATAGTAATCTGTAAGGGAATTAGTTTTTTATCAAGTTTCTTCAAAAAAGCACTCCATTCATGCTTATTTTTATATCTCGATTCCAGTTATTAGAGCTAGTTTCCAGCAAGTCCTGCCAATTCTTTACAAAAGCGGGATCTTCCTTCCCAAAAGCCGATTTAAGAAATTTGTGCGTCGGTGTAACAGGCGTTTAGTGGAGGTCTGTAGTTCAATTTTTTCCCCTCTGAATCTCCGTATTGTTATCTAGTACCCCCCATTAAAAACCTTTAAACACTGTGCCTGCCAGGCTAAGTCTCTGGACTTGTAATCCATGTCTGTTTGCTCGAATTATCTGTGAAAAATACACAGCAAAATATACACCAGAATTAGGCTTACAGAAGATGATTTATAAACCAATTAATCACCCCTCTAAATCATGGAAAATGTGCTCACCCATAAACATGAAACAATCAGAAAAAAACAAGGTGATTTTTGCAATAAAAAATCAAAATTTATTAAGAAAGCTTAAAAAATTGAACAAAGTCAATAATGCATATAGAAACGGCTCAGCATTTTATGTCCTCCAACGGTTTGAAACAATTTAAAATAACCCAACAGATTGATTGCTCTACCAAGGCAGTTGTGTATTATGCAACGTGCCCCTGTTCTAAAATCTATGTAGGCCTCACAACAAGATCTATGAAGGTACGAGTACGGGAACACGTTTTGAATATCATTGCAGCGGAAAGAGCGGAAAATGAGGAAGAAATAGAGGCACTCCGTACAATCCCAAAACACTTTAAACTATTCCATAATTGCGATCCATCTGGTTTTAAAGTGAGAGGGATAGACAAGATAGCACTGGGGGTGCGTGGGGGCAATGTGAGTCAGCTTCTTGCACAATGTGAGACAAAATGGATTTGGGTGTTAAATACAATTCAACCTAAAGGGTTGAATGAGAATATAAGCTTTGTCTCATTCCTCTGAAATCCCTTTGATATATACTCTGAAGTTACTTTTTTGATTATTTTTTTGAATATTTTATTTCTTATTTCTTATTTTTTATTTTCTGAAAGGATGTCACCATTTTATTTTATTTTTTAATTTATTTTAATATGTTTCTTTTTTGTCCCTGTAGTATCGTTCTTTTTTGATATTCTTATTTATTGATACCGTTGTACAAGAGGATGGGGTGCATTACACAGAATAAGCGGAGGAAGATGGAAAGCATGTCGTCCCAGTGCAAGAATATGCCATTCGAAGACGGAATAATATCGCTTCCTCTCCTTATGTCTACCTCTTGTTTATTTGCCCCCCCCCCTTCTTTTCTTCTTCTTGTTTTTTTCTTGCTTTTTTCTCCTCTTGTTTGGTCTTTTTATCTGTATTTGATTGATATTTGAAATAGATTACTTTGTTCTATGATAGTTGTTGAATTACCCTATAGTGCAATATCTGTACATAAGTGCTATGCACACTATCACTTTGAATGTATTATTTTTATATATGTATATTTACTTATATTGTAGTAAGCATAATTATGAGTATGATCACTGTTGTAATTAGAAAGAATGCACATTATCACTTTGACTGTATTATGTTTTTCATATTTATATCTACTTATATTGCATTAGTTATATTTATAAGTAGGATCACTCTTATAGTTGTAGAATAGAAATTTGGGATACTTATATCTATCCCCTGCTGTCCACAGCAGCGCTTTTCCTCTCCTTCTACTTGATTTTGCCATAAAGTATGAAGTTCTTTGGGAGACCTTGTGCGCATGCGCGGAGCGGCGCTGCTTGAGAGGATCATCCGTGCGTCAATCACCGCGGGCGCCGGGATCGCGATGACGACTTCCGCCTGGATAGGCGGATGTTTGGCCTCGTATCCACGGCGCCCGTGATGACGCATTAGGGCGATCTGATCTAAGCCCGGGACTTAGCGCATGCGCCGCACTTTGGTTTCCATGGTGAATAGAAACCTTACATGGAGGCAGCCATGGAACCGGAATTCCTTATATGGTCCGGTGGAGGAGTGTAATAGAGGCAGATGACAGTCAGCTGGGCACAGGTCAGGTGGCGAGTGGCTGGCTGGGGATAGGTCACTTCACATGATATAATGGTGAACCTTGGGAGCTGTATTCACTCCTGGATGAAGGCGTGAGCCGAAACGTGCATGTAGAGTGCAGCTATATCTGTATACACACCAGGTAATTAGCCCCTCTTGATCTTTGTTTTTGGTTTCACTTTTTAATGTTCTTATCTATGGTTAGCCACCTATGTGAGAGATAGGTGACAGCTAGAAAAATCTTTTTTTTGGGAATAGTTTTTTTTGTTTGATCTGACACATAGATTTGCTAGTATAGGGTAACTGTAACAAAGATCACTTTTTAGTGTTTAGGGTTGTGTATACAGTTTTCTTTTCTTTTATGTAATGACATTTTTGTTGATATTTAATTTTTTTAGTGTACTTCTTGATTAAAAACTCACTGTTATTCTTGTAATTTCTATATGCATTATTGACTTTGTTCAATTTTTTAAGCTTTCTTAATAAATTTTGATTTTTTTATTGCAAAAATCACCTTGTTTTTTTCTGATTGTTTAATGTTTATGGGTGAGCACATTTTCCATGATTTTGAGGGGTGATTAATTGGTTTATAAATCATCTTCTGTAAGCCTAATTCTGGAGCAGGAGATGGTGCCAAAACCTCGCCCTACAGTGCCCAACATGGAAAAGATACGCCACAATACCAGCCTGTTGTATATGCAGAATAATTGGCACTCACCAGGAAACATACCCAAAACTCCTTCAAAATACATAGCTGGCTTACTGAAACACTGCTATGCTCACCTACCTATTCTCTCATAAATTCCTATAAAAGGATTCCAATAACCAAAGCATTAACTATAAAATCACTATATTCTGCATTAGTGTCATATAATAACAGTACATGATGCAAAATTCTACTTTGTGGGCAATTTACAACTTTTTCTTACTGGAGTAAACTGAATAATGAATATAGTTTTCAGGGTCAATTGTGGCTTCTTGGAAATACAGCATGCACTTACATTTTATTGCTGACTTCTTTACCAGTTGTTTTTAAAATTATTTTTAAAAAGTGTGTAAAAAAACAAGCCGTGACTTCATTTTCTACATAGGGTAACACCATGCATTTTTCACCAAGCATTTCCTACAACTGCTTCTTTTAGAGACATTACTCAGTCAGGACCATCCTCCCGTGTATTTTTTTTTTTGTGGTTTTACATTCATGGTACAACATATAATGAGGCACAGTTTTTAAGATTTTTATAGCATTAGACAAGTTTAAATGACGCTATGTTGACATGGTGCACAGACAATGATAATTTGCCATGTATTACTAGACTTGTCAAGTAGTGATAAGCGTGTAGCGAAATATTTGTAACAATTACTTTGTAATACTCGCGTTTTTGTCCGAATAGCGAGTACAATGTAAGTCAATTAGTGATTGGCTATGCCCACACACATCCGGCCATAACATGAGTATTTCCGGGACAGGTCGGGAAGGTGGACTTTTTTAAGCTTTCCATGCATACAACACCTTGCTGTACTCCCCAGAGATCCTAACAATCAATCTGCTTTCTCTGGGGTGCCAGCTTACTTTGTGTACTGAAGGGAGCTGCCAATATGTCTCAGATCAATAACGATGGACACATCACTCACGAGCATCAGCGATACTCGCCGAGTAATGAGTATCGCGAATACTGTACCATCTGTGCGAGTAACGAATAGTGACGAGTATGTTCGCTCATCACTAATGTGAGGATATGTTCACACTGCATCTTTTCCTAAAAAAAGTCCTCACAAAATGTTCAAAACAATCATCCTATTTATTTTTGTGGACATATTGTCACATGTTCAGGTGTTAAACTTACACAGCAGTACTGGGCAGTAAAACTCTAAGGGTACCGTCACACCTGGCGACGGCACCGCCGATTTCTTAGGCGACGTAGGGGCGTGGCCTATTGGTGCCGATATCGCCCCTGCGTCGCCTAATGCAAAGGGACGATGTCGGCGCTTCTGAGTGCTCGCCTGGTTTCACATCAGTGATGTGAAACCAGGCGGCCGATCTCGGGCGATGTGTACACATCACCCCATGTAAACGTCCGAGGGCTCCCATTGTACTGCATCGCCGCTGGGCTTTTCAGACACCCCAGCGGTGATGCCGCCTGTCAAATGGACGGTGCACCGCCGGAGGTGTCGCCCCATGTAAATGGGAGACGGTGGCGGGCGCCAAAAACGTGCGCGCTCCCGCCAGTCGCCACCGACATCTCCGGTGCCGTCGCCAGGTGTGATGGTACCCTAAGGGTACCGTTACACGTCGCAACATTGCATGCAATTTCACTTGCAACTTACTGGTTGCAGAGAGTGAAATCATGGACACATTGTTCTATTTTGTGGCTGTGTACAAATGGAACAATGTGTCCATGATTTCACTGCAACCAGTAAGTTGCAAGTGAAATTGCATGCAATGTTGCGACGTGTAAAGGTAGCCTAACTTTAAACTCTTGGGTGAAGTAAAACACTTACTGGAAAGCAGCAGTACAGTGTGTGCCTCTCGTTTTTCACTCTTACCCCAACATCTTCTCCATGATCTGACATCTTAGTGATCTGGCTGTTCATCTCACTTTGATCACATGGATGGTGGATGCAGGAGGCACAACCTTTGCGTGAGTGAGAAAATAGATTTACAAAATTGAAATGCACCATTCCTTCAACTTAACTGCATTGAAACTAGTCTCAGTTCGCTCATTGCTAGCACACTTATTCACTTTGATGCACAGTATGGCATGTGAAGCTTTGTCAGGCATGATGGCAGAGAGGTGAACATGGCAAGTTCCCTCAGTAACACTGTTCAAATGAAGCAAGCTGCTATTTATGCTTGCCAACAAGGACACAAAAGGTCAAAGTTGTTGTCTGACAAATAATACATCAAAAGGCTTTTTTATACCCTTAAAATACAACTGAGCAACTCAAATATACTTGTCTATTTCTTATTGGTTAAGATTTATAAAGGTACCGGTACACGAGGCAATGTTGCCAGCAACATCGCCCAAAAGTGACGTAGGCATCGCTGTTGCTGTTGACATCGCTAGTGCGTTGCAACGTGTGACAGGGCGATTCAACAGCGATAAGTTGCCAGGTTTATGAACATGTTCTGAAACCTGGCTTTGTTGCTCAGGCAATCTGCTAGTATCGCTCTGTGTGACACCGCAATAGCGATGTTGAAAGCAACTTCCCCTATTCACTACATTGATAAGCATCGCTCGCTGTGTTGAACAAAACCCAGCAAACAAAAGTTGCTTTCAACATCATAGTTGTGTGGCCTAAGATATCTCAGTACCTGACATGTCCAAGGCAATCTTGGAAAAATGTCAAAAATGTGCGCGCTCCCGTGAAGTTGCCAGCAACATCGCAGCAACGTTGCCTCGTGTAACGGTACCTTTAGAGATATTTAATTCACTTCTCAGAATGTTCATTATCAAAAGATACTTAAAGGGAAGACACTATCTTGAACTGTCTCCCCCTAGATATGCCTGCTTATCAAACTCCCAAATGTTAATAAAACAAGTTCTGCACAAATTCATGGTCAAAGTCACCACCCAGAAACAGGTGTTTGATAAGTACAAATCCATAAACATTCTTTTTGTCTCTACCATGTTTTTTAAAACTTCATTTTTCTAACACACGTTGAGTATTTGGTGAGTTACTTTTCAGTATTTAAAAGCCAAAACCAGGAATGGCCAAAAAATACAGAAGTGGTGACATGTTTCTATAGTATACTTATCCTCTGATTATTTGACGCCTGGTTTTGGCCTCCAAATACCGAGGTGAAAAACTCACCAAATTCTCAACAGCCCTATTACTGTGTATAGGACACTAAACATGACACAAAAAGGAGTACTATTCTTGAGTACGCCATACAGGGGACTATACCTTCTTAGAAAATATTAGCGTGGACAGCACTGTTGATGGAGAGTTTGTATAGAGGGATAGAGGGGTGAAGGCTGCTATATAAGCAAAAAGCCGAAGATGGATGTGTGGCAAATTTTATGCTAGAACATCTGGAGAAAATCTTCATGATAGTCAGGGGCGTAACTATAATAGGTGCAGAGGTTGCACCCGGGCCCTGGAGCCTAGGGGGCCCTCATAGTCCTCTTTGGCAAATATGAAAAGACCAATTCTATTAAAGAATTGCAATAATTGGGAGCTTTTGCATTGGGGCCTTTGAACTTAAAGTTATGCCACTGATTATAGTCTCAACCAGATGGAAAATAAATTAATTATTTCAATGAGAGAAGGTGTCACATATGAGTTTATGGATTTTATTCACCTTTATGGTTTTCATGGGCCTGTGTATAACTTGTGTGAATCACTATATGGTCACTATATGGTAGTAAAAATAATCTGTGTAGATCAATATTTTCAACAACAGCATTGCGCTATTATCTGGTAGTAACACGTGGCCATGGTCTGGTGATATTATTTGGCAATTAAGTATTGTATTTTATGATAATATTGGTTTTGGTATAGCAGATTAAGTTCAATAACAGTATGTTGGCAATATGTATAGCAGTAGTATTTTGAAACTATATAACTACATTGCTTAAGGATATGCTATTTTACATATATTAGTATTATTCAGGAGGTAAATTATTTGCAGGTCTTAGTCCTGATTTTCCCTATAACATGAATCCAGGTACATTATATCCTTGAGGTGAGGTATGTAAGCAATATCTAAGACATATGATTTGTCCTTGAGACGTGATCTTCAAAAATCTTAATAGATAGAGGAATTATGAAGGAAACCAACTGTCCATGCATTGCCACCACTCCTGTGGAAACAGGAGGAATAACTGGAAAATCCCTTCAGAACAAGAACTCTTTGTATGGGCTTTGACACAGTTTCATAGTTTCTTCCACTAGATGGAGCTACTACACTTAGTGAAGCAGAATAAACTCATTGCTGCAGCACCATATTCAGGAATATAGTAAATCTTCATTTTTAAAGCGGTAGCTACTGGGCATCTATTTGTACAGATTTGCAAAATATGTTAGTGCTACATAAGCAATGGGAAATAAATAATTGCAGTTATTGCAATAAAATAACAGTTCCTCTAATTCTGGTGAGATTGCTTTAGGAGTAATATATATCCAATAACTGGCGGATGCTGTTCTGCCAACGGCTAGTCTTCCCAAGTCCCTTGCACACATTCCCTATATGCTGCATGGCACCACTTGCATCTGCTATTGTCCTGCAGAAATAAAGGATCCTGCATAAATCCTGCACTAACGCTGATTATTTTAGATGATGTTAATGAGTCGCCCACTGGGGCCATGGGGTACTCGGAATCAGGCCCTCAGTCTCTCTCTCGCCGTCGTCTGGGCCTGCTGGGTGGTCACGATGACGTGACCTGGCTCCGTGATCCCGGGCGGTCAATTAAAGGGGATTAATAATTTTTAAAGGATAAATCGTGATGCCACCTGTAGTGTGTGGCTATATGGGGCCACCGCTGCAATCGGGACCGCTGGGGATGATGATAGGTGCAGCAAGATGATGAGCCCTCTAAGGGCAACCGTGAGTGAAGAATAAGTATAAAGTCCCCAGTACCTTCATGCAGCATCCACAGTCTATGCACTGTCGCAATTACCTTTCCCGCAGGCAACTAAACAGTCCACACAATACTGGGCTTTACCGGGCTTTTACTCTCAACTTCCAGTCGTACAGTTCACAGTAGCGCTCGACAGTTCACAACGGACCCGGGCTCTTTCAGCAGCTGGGATGGCTTGTCTGCGGCACTCCCATTCTGTGTACCTCTCAGGCCCTCTCCTCCTCCATTCCGCATGCAAATTACGGTCCAGCTGTCACAGGCACTCAGTGTTCTACCCCTCCGGGTCACTAGCCCTAGTTTGACGGCTTTACCTTTACCGTCCTGGAGGTTGGGTCTCGGGACATAAAGACTCTGCACCTCGCTGGAGTTCCTAAAGGTACCCGGCCACATCTACAGAGCCAATAAGAAAAAGATATCCGCTGCAACATTGACACTAAATGTGCACATTTGATGAGTGCAATGAGCGGCCAATCTGCACAGCTAATACAGGTATAATGATAAAATGTATTATAGCAATCACTGCTCTAGTATATAATGCAAATAGGAAGACTTAGCTTCAGCAGTGGCCACTGCGGAGTGCCCGGTGACCAATGCCAAGGTGCTTCCGTCTCACTGGGTCCTAACACTATGACTAACAGAGTTGTGCAATGTGAATGGGTTTATATGTCCTTATTTTCAATTGAAACAAGAAAAGTATGTGCTGGACTCCAACACGATGGAGACCTCAGATGGCCCCTGTGTGGGGAAAGGGGGAAGGAGGAGGGAGCTCAGTCAAAAAAGATACTTAAGTTAATAGTGTGAATGACTGGCATCAACCACAGAGTGCAGGTGCAAGCAGAAAAAAACATACTAATAAGAAAAAGATATACGCTGCAACACTGACACTAAATGGCCACTGCTGAAGCTAAGTCTTCCTATTTGCATTATATTCTAGAACAGTGATTGCTATAATACATTTTATCATTATACCTGTATTAACTGTGCAGCTCGACCGCTCATTGCACTAATCGAATGTGCACATTTAGTGTCAGTGTTGCAGCGGATATCTTTTTCTTATTAGTATGTTTTTTTCTGCTTGCACCTGCACTCTGAGGTTGATGCCAGTCATTCACACTATTAACATCTACAGAGCCGGCACTCTGGTCCTGGCCCAGCCACTAGTGTCCTGGGCAGTCGGGTCCACCAGGGTCCTTCAGTCTTTCCTTGATCTCAGCCTTGGTCCTGGACTAGCCATTGGTGGCATCGGCCGGCGAGCCCTGCTATTCTCAGTTTGGTCTCTGACGCTGGTTAGCTGATGGGTGTCTCTACTTAGGAGTCCCGGTTCTCTCTCCTCTTCTTCTTCCTCTCACTACCTTCTTTCTCGTGTCCTAACTTAGTGTTCCTGGGTTTTACTCCAGTTCCTCCACCCCTTACCGGGTCCTGTCCAACATTCCAACCTCCACTTAGCTACTCCCGCCATACCTTGCTTGACATGAAGTAACTTTGGCTTAGGATCGGAGGTGTGTGTGGGGTGTTGTTGTGAAGTGACCGATTTACCAATCCCAGCAGCTATGCTCTGTTACAGCCACCCGTCAACAGGGGCGCCCCCTTACATGGGAGTCTATGGGTGCTGGATCACACTGGATCCGACAGAAAATTGGATCCGGCTGCCGGATGCTGGGTGCTGAAGTTCAGCGTTTTCCGCCGCTGAACTTCAGCACCTGGAGAGCTTCGGGCAGAAATTTCAGAACCGCGGCTACCTCCCCGGAGCTGTCAGGCTGTGTCCGATGCATCCTGTAAAACACCGGACACCGCCTGACAGCAGCAAACCATGGTGTGAAGCTAGCCTAAGTCTCACTCTGCTGGCAAAAGTCGACGAGACCTTAAACAGTGATAGTAATAAAATAGTGGTATAAAACCACTCCTGCAGCCCCTCCCCAGATACCCACATATTATATGCATATGCACAATAAATTTTATTACATTTTCTCCCACGCTCTCTCCGGCTGGATCAGGCATCCAGCCACGGCAATGGCCTGCGTTTGCTGACACACTTCCAGATCAGGATGTACCCATTTTTATCCTGATCTGGCTGTGTGCTAAAAAAGTGCAAGTAAGAAACCAGCCTAAGACTTTGTGTGGCACCCTTGAGTTCTGGTCACCACATAGGTACTGCACCTAGTCCATAGGTGTGGTATTCCACTCCCAGGTAAGAAGGGGGCACAATGATGAGACACACAAACCTTGCATCCAACACCAATCCAAGCCCCCAGGACAGGGAGATTGTAGGGCATAGTGGGACCAGTGGGTAGGTAGCCACAGAGTCACAACACTGACTGGAGGGGAGGATCGAGTGAAGGAGGTGGGGAGAGGACACAGAGAAAGCAGAGTAGATTGCAGGAGACAGAGGAACGTGGAAGAACAGCAAGAGAAGATAGAGTTCTAGGGGAGGTGCGTGCCAGGGAAAGGAGTGGGACCAGTGAGTAGGTCGCCACGAAGCCCTGGCCAGAGGGACCCTGAACCTGCAACCACCTTTGAGGTCGTTGTTAGGAGATCTGGTTGCAAGAGGGGACCAGCCCCAATCTGGCAACAACACTTTAAGGTTGAACCAGGAAACAGACAGCCACTGGGCTTTATGTGCAAGGGCCAAACACCGTGGACAGTTTCAGGCACAGTGGCTAGGCCTAGAGCCCGGACCTGCACTCAGGACAGAATCTGGAAAAGGCTCGCAGCTGAGGCGGTCGACAGGGTATGGGGTACTCAGGCACCGGAGCTGATGGAGGCTTCGATGGGGAATCACGGCTGGTTGATCCCCGGTCCTGTGCCCTGGACCCTCAATGGCGGGGAACGGTGGGGGAATAAGGGGATTGTTAACGTGACCCCATCTATGGTACCTGGTAACGGGTATACCAGCGCTGCAGCTGGCCGCTGAGGTGATGGTGGGTGCAGCAGAGTGTGGTACAGCTCCCCATAGGTGGAGCTTTACCTCAGGGCAGCAGGGATAGATGAGGGGAGTAGTAGTTGCGTCTTTGCAGACAAGGTGCGGAGTTGCGGCGGTTAGACAGGCACACAGACACACAGGGATTGTTGTTTCGGTACCTTTTACTGGTGACAAGGTAACAGGTACAGTCCAGAGTAATAACCAGGTCCCCGGTGCAAGTTGGGACTACCACCTTAGAAAGTTATGAGGCCTCCTCTGTGTCTGTGCTCTGTGGTTTGGGGTAAGTCCTGCTTGAGCCTGAACCCACCGCTTCTTCTCCCTCCTGGGCTTTGTCCTAAACTGACAATGAGGTCCTTCTGCGTGGTCCCTGTTTCTCCTATGGCCCCTGGTCCTATACTTGGTCAGTTTAGCGTCTCTTACTTGTTCTCTTTAGGGGTGAACTTCTCCTGAGACCTCCGGGCTTTTGCTGTAGCAATAAATGGTATCAGCGTCGGAATCCAGTGTCTGGGTGTACTAAAGGGCTATAGCAACCAGTTCCCTTTTCTTGATTCCCTGTTTCTTCCACTTGCCTCTGACCCTTTCCCTAGGGTGCAACACAGCGGTCAGTGGTCCCTGGTCTGGGCCTGGATCTCTCCCAGCGACCGTCTCCTCACTCCTCTGACTCTCTCCTCAGACTCCCTACTGAGACTAACTCTTGGGACTCACTAACTCCTCCCCTCAGGCCTGGATGCTTTAAAGGGGAGCTGACTTAAGGCAGCCAGTAGAGCTCCCCCTTCAGGTCTGGGGTGGAAGGTGTGGTGTGCTGTGTGAACCAAGGTGTAATTCCCTCCTTGCATCGGTGGATCCTGTGGCAATCCCCCGCAGGTGTGCCAGATTCCCCCCTAGTTAAATACAGTCCTCAGGGACTGAAACATTTTTCATAAACATAACATAACTATTTACATTTAACAATTGGACAAAGTCTTAAAAATGGAAAATTTACAAAAACCAGGTATAACTAAGAAAACGGGTAACCAGTCCATACAGTGCTAGTCCATCCGCTGCAGGCTGTTTAAAGGGTGTTTAACCGGGTGTTTGCCACTACCAGTGCTGTGGCTATGGTCCATTTTTGAAAATCAGAAAAGGAAAATTCAAAAAGTTCAACAGGCAAAATCTCTGTGGCTTAAAGGCAAACAACACAACAACAAACAATATGGGTGCCTCGGCGTAGGAGTCCTAGCTACTGCAGGGGCCTCTACCGGGTCATAAGCACTGTAGGCCTCCTGGCCCTGGGGTCACCTATTGGCCAAGATTTTGCTCTCCCTATTCAGCTCCTTACTAGTGATGAGCGAGTAGTAAAATGCTCGGGTGCTCGAAGCTCGGGCCGAGCATCCCGAGATACTCGTGTACTCGGCCCGAGTACCGAGCCCAATGTTATCCTCTGGGAGACACGAGTATTTTTATGAAATGACTGCCGGCAGCATGGAAAAACTCTAAAAATGTCACAAAAGTCTCAGAAGAGTGCTGAAATGACATGGCAACACCATGGGGAAGACCCCTGGAAGCATTTCTCACTCAAAAGTCACAGCTGTGAACAATGTTGTCCGAGTTTCACGCCAATTTTACGGAGTCACCAGAAAACCTTCCAAAATGATACCAAAAGGAATATTTAGGGTGGAAATGTTAAGGGCACATACCCAATAGTGAGATACAGCTGGTGTATGTTACTTTTTGTGATTACATGAAAGATTTTACGTGAAAACATTGTGCGGCACTCCGATGTCCCTGAGAAGAGACGTACATGAAGCCCTGTCTTGAAATAATGTGCCCATTTTGAGGAACTGGGTCTATTGTAGTATTTTCCTTTGCCAGGGCAGTCCAAAATTTGGAGGTTCACCAATGCCCCTGGATAGAGACGTGCATAAGGGCCTGTAAATCTCAAGTGGGTGTATTGTAGTATAGCCCTTTGCCAGGGCAGCCAAAAATTGGGAGGTTCCACATTGTCCCAGGATAGAGACGTGCAGGAGGGCCTGTAAACCTCAAGTGGGTGTATTGTAGTATAGTCCTTTGGCCAGGGCAGCCAAAAATTGGGAGGTTCAACAATGACCCATGCATACAGACATGTAGTAGGGCCTGTAACCCTCAAGTGGGTGTATTGTAGTATAGCCCTTTGGCAGGGCAGCCAAAAATTGGGAGGTTCAACAATGACCCATGCAAACAGACATGTAGTAGGGCCTGTAACCCTCAAGTGGGTGTATTGTAGCCCTTTGGCAGGGCAGCCAAAAATTGGGAGGCTCCACATTGTCCCAGGATAGAGACGTGCAGGAGGGCCTGTAAACATGAAGTGGGTTTATTGTAGTCTAGCCCTTTGGCCAGGGCAGCCAAAAATTGGGAGGCTCCACATTGTCCCTGGATAGAGACGTGCATGAGGGCCTCAAAACATTTTTTCCATTGAAAAGGAGCTGGTATCCTGTCGTTGTAATGGCCATTCAAAAAGAATGGGCGTAAAAATTCACCACTGGGGGTATACCTGAAACAACAGCCTAACTATTGTAACGGTCATCATGGTGGCACATGAGGAGAAGGAGGAGCAGTCCAGCGATTAGCCAAGGAAGAGGAAGACGACGTGGTGGATGATCCAGTAGCTGACCCAACCTGGCATGAGGATATGCAGAGCAAGGACAGCAGTGCACAGGGGGAGGGAGGCTTAGCATCCCAACAGGCAGTACGAAGCAGGGTCGGGTCCGCAGGCAGAAGGCAAGCAACCGTTCCCCGAAACAACAACACGACACAAGGTGCCTGTGGAAATGTTAGGTGTTCCCGAGTCTGGCAGTTTTTTAAGTTGGCTCCAGACGACTCTAAAAAGGCCATTTGCAGCACCTGCCATGCCAGCAGCAGCAGGGGTACGAAAACTAGCAGCCTGACCACCACCAGCATGATGAGGCACATGTCAGCCAAGCACCCGACTTTGTGGGAAGTACAACAGAGTCGAGGAGCGGTGCTTGCTGATGTCACTGCTACGTCTTCGCGTGTTGTGCGTGCGAGCCAATCCCCTGTACATGCTGGCCGCGAACAAGCCTCCGGCCCTGCACCTGAAGTTGCACACGCACAAATAACCCCACCATCAAGCACGTCCTTGTCCCAGCGCAGCGTTCAATTATCCATTCAGCAAACCTTTGAACGCAGGCGCAAATACGCTGCCAACGCCCCACATGCCACAGTCCTGAATTATCACATTTCGCGACTCATAGTGGTAGAAATGTTGCCTTTCCGGCTGGTGGAGACAGAAGCATTCCGCGACCTGATGGCGGCTGCTGTGCCACGTTACTCGGTCCCCAGCCGCCACTATTTCTCCAGATGTGCCGTCCCCGCATTGCATAACCACGTGTCCAACAGCATCACACGTGCCCTGAACAACGCTGTTTCAGTCAAAGTCCACAAAACCACAGATACGTGGAGAAGTGCTTGTGGGCAAGGCGGCTACATCTCCTTGACAAAACACTGGCTTAATATTATGGAGGCTGGGACCCAGTCTGAGCGAGGGACGGAACACGTCCTTCCCACACCAAGGATAGCAGGCCCTACCTCTGTCAGGGTTTCACCAACACTCTACAGCTCCGGAATGTCATGCTCCTCAGCCTCCTCCTCCTGCGCATCCTCATCCACTGTACCCTCCACACCAGTCCCAAGCTGCAAGCACTGCAGCACTGCCTCTGCAAAGCGGCAACAGGCTGTGCTGAAGCTAGTCTGCATAGGTGACAAACCCCACAATGCAGAAGAGGTGTGGACAGCTCTGAAACAGCAAGCAGATTACTGGCTCACACCTCTGAAACTAAAGCCAGGAAAGGTCGTGTGTGACAATGTCCGGAACCTGGTGGCAGCTTTGAGGCGAGGCCAGCTGACGCATGTTCCATGCGTGGGCCATGTGCTCAACCTGGTGGTTCAGAGGTTTCTAAAGTCATACCCAGAGCTGTCTGAACAGCTGGTAAAAGTTCACCATCTGTCTGCACATTTTCGCAAGTCACCTGCTGCTTCAGCCGGCCTTGCCGGCTTTCAGCGCCGTTTGCGTCTTCCGGCCCACAGACTGGTGTGTGATGTCCCCACGCGTTGGAATTCAACTCTGCACATGTTGGTCAGGATATGTGAGCAGAAGAGGGCAGTTGTGGACTACCTCCATCACCTAAGCCGTCGGGAAATGGGTCAAACTCCACACATAACACCTGAGGAGTGGAGATGGATGTCGGACCTATGTACCGTCCTCCAAAACTTTGAGGACTCCACCAAGATGGTGAGCGGCGATGACGCCATTATTAGCGTCACCATACCACTACTCTGCCTTCTAAAACGGTCTCTGCTGAAAAACAAAGAGGATGCATTGCAGGCCGAGCGAGATGACTTGGAGCAAGAAACAGTAGTGGGTGTGGGTGAAAACACACAGCCCAGCCTCATCACATCACAACGTGCAGTGGAGGACTATGACGAGGAGGAGGAGGATGAAGACATGCAGCAACTCTCTGGCCAAATTGAGGATATGACATGCACACCACTCATACCCTCGATTCAGCGTGGCTGGCCAGAGGACAGTGGAGATGAGGAGGAGGAGGAGGAGGACAGCATGTTCAGTCATCGTGTTGGTCTGGATACTGAAGTGATGGCTGTTGAGAGTCTGGCGCACATGGCTGACTTTATGGTAAGCTGCCTGGCTCGTGACCCTCGCGTTCACAACATCTTGGCCGACAATCAGTACTGGTTGGCAACACTGTTAGACCCACGCTACAAGGAGAACTTTATGTCTCTCATTCCTGAGGCGGAGAGGTCATCCAAAATGCTGCATTTCCAGAAGGCCATAGTCACGGAAGTAGGCAAATCATTCCCCTCACAAAACGCTACCGGCATAGGTCAGAAATCGGTGGACAACCAAGGCGTACGGCCGAGAGGGGCACAAGTCCAATCCGCCAGAGGTAAGGGAACAGTCTTTACGATGTGGGACAGTTTTCTCAGCCCCTCACGTACCACAGCCCCTGAGGTGCGGGGTAGTGCCACAAGAAATGCTAAGTTTGGCCAGATGCTGAAGGAGTACCTTGCAGATCAAACAACTGTACTGCTAGATTCCTCTTTGCCTTACAATTATTGTGTCTCCAAGCTGGACACGTGCCATGAACTGGCTCTCTACGGCTTGGAAGTCCTGGCCTGCCCTGCCGCTAGCGTTTTGTCAGAGCGTGTTTTCAGAGCCACAGGTGGAATCATTACTGATAAGCGCACCCGCGTGTCAACTGAAAATGCTGACAGGCTGACTCTGATCAAGATGAACAAGGGTTGGATTGGGCCAGACTTCAACACACCACCAACAAATGACAACTGAATTTAAATTTTGTTATGGGAATTTGCCATGTACCTCCACTCATCCATGGGTACACACTTCTGGACTTCCGAGTGTCCAAGTGTGGGATCAGTAATGTCCGTGGACGTGTACTCGGCCTGGTGGTAGGAAGGAGGATCAGGTTGGGAAATATGCGGTGCAGTATCACTGCTACTGACACTTGACCGTGTGGAAGACAGGGTGTTTGTGGAGGTGCCAATCTGACTTGAAACATTATCCGCTATCCAAGTAACAACATGTTGACACTGGTGTTGGTTCAAGAGCGGTGTACTGCAGCGGGCCCCAAGAATTTGGGACAGGACGTGTGAGTGAGTAGATGTGCCCCTTTCTTGTTACGAAAATTAGTGCTTGCACACGACCTCGGCCTCCGTCTGCACCACCATCACGTTCACTTCCTTGTTCCTTGCCAACGCCCTTGCGCATTTTGCTTGTATACAGCGACACCAGTCTGGTGACTGTAATGGTCACAGGAGAGTAGGATTTTAGTCCCTAACCTGTATTAAGGTAGTAAGTACACCAGTCTGGTGACTGTAATGGTCACAGGAGAGTAGGATTTTAGTCCCTAACCTGTATTAAGGTAGTAAGTACACCAGTCTGCTGACTGTAATGGTCACAGATTATTAGGATTTTAGGCCCTAACCTGTATCAAGGTATTAAGTACACCAGTCTGGTGAATGCAATGGTCACAGGAGATTAGGATTTTAGGCCCTAACCTGTATCAAGGTATGACGTACACCAGTCTGGTGACTGCTCAGATCACAGGAGATTAGGATTTTAGGCCCTAACCTGTATCAAGGTATGACGTACACCAGTCTGGTGACTGTTCAGATCACAGGAGATTAGGATTTTAGTCCCTAACCTGTATCAAAGTATTAAGTACACCAGTCTGGTGAATGCAATGGTCACAGGAGAGTAGGATTTTAGTCCCTAACCTGTATCAAGGTATGACGTACACCAGTCTGGTGACTGTTCAGATCACAGGAGATTAGGATTTTAGTCCCTAACCTGTATCAAGGTATTAAGTACACCAGTCTGGTGAATGCAATGGTCACAGGAGATTAGGATTTTAGGCCCTAACCTGTATCAAGGTATTAAGTACACCAGTCTGGTGACTCTAATGGTCACAGATTAGGATTTTAGTCCCTAACCTGTATCAAGGTAGTACGTACACCAGTCTGGTGACTCTAATGGTCACAGGAGATGGGGATTTTAGTCCCTAACCTGTATAAAGGTAGTACGTACACCAGTCTGGTGACTCTAATGGTCACAGGAGATGAGGATTTTAGTCCCTAACCTGTATCAAGGTAGTACGTACACCAGTCTGGTGACTCTAATGGTCACAGATTAGGATTTTAGTCCCTAACCTGTATCAAGGTAGTACGTACATCAGTCTGGTGACTCTAATGGTCACAGGAGATGAGGATTTTAGTCCCTAACCTGTATCAAGGTAGTACGTACACCAGTCTGGTGATTCTAATGGTCACAGATTAGGATTTTAGTCCCTAACCTGTATCAAGGTAGTACGTACACCAGTCTGGTGACTCTAATGGTCACAGGAGATGAGGATTTTAGTCCCTAACCTGTATCAAGGTAGTACGTACACCAGTCTGGTGACTCTAATGGTCACAGGAGATGAGAATTTTAGTCCCTATGTCCTAACCTGGATCAAGCTAGTAAGTACAACAGTCTGGTGAATGTAATGGTCACAGAAAAGCTTGGACTCCGATCTGGATCACCCTGCCTATATCCTCCAAGATTAGTCCTGAGAAGGACTGTTGTGGTCAGCTCAGCAGCAGTTTGCAGCCCTGCTCCGGATCTACCTATGAGGGCCGCAAATCTGTCCCTAAGCAGCAGCAGACACTGTCCCTACACTCACTGTCTGGATGCCTGTGTGTAGAGCACAGCGCGGCCGGGTCTTATAAAGGCTCAGTCATGCTGTGCAGGCCGGCCAATCACTGCAATGCCACAACTAACAGGGCTGTGGCATTGCAGTGGTCTGCCAGCCAATCCCTGCACGTGGGCTGGCTCTCAAAAGAGCGCCAACATGCAGAGATGACGACCACGAGCACAGCACGAGTATCGCGAGATTACTCGGTGCTCGCCGAGTAACCCGAGTACAGTGATACTCGTGCGAGTACCGAGTAGTGGCGAGCATGCTCGCTCATCACTACTCCTTACGCCAACTCCTCTCACCCCTCATACTGGTGTTGTGTACCTGGTCTGGGTGGTTTTTACCTACTCTTCACCCTTTTCTGTACATTAGCATTAATAACATATTTACATTCCGCACATATTTACATTTTCCCATATTTTTCAGTTTACTGTCTGTACCTGAGTGGTGGGTGTCCTAGATTGACACGTGTTGACCTACATAATTCTGGTGTAGGATTGGTGAGAGTGGGTCTATGTGTAACTGGTAAACTGGGTAGCAGTCTGCGACTACCTGATCTCACAGTAGGAATGGCAGGTACATCGATTGCAGGATTCAACGGGCGGTTCTTATAGTCTTGGCACTTCTACTGCTGGTGGAAACATCAAAGTTGGAATTAGATATATACCTCCTATTTGAGGCCAATCTGCTGGTAACTCTCAAATGATTGTCTGGACTGTCTTTGGCTTCTCTTTCTCTTCTGGTTCTAGACAATGTACATTTTCTTCTGTTTGAAGCTGTTGAGGGCACTTCTTCAATTGATCTCTGGACACTGTTGTAGTTGTTTCACCATGATCTTTGCTGATTAAACAGGCTTTTTGGTTATCAAAACTGGATGGTAACACAGTGTATGGTTCTTTTTCCCATTTATCATCTACTTTGTGCAGTCTTCTTTTTCTCTTCAAAACCAATTCACCAGGTGTTAAAGAGGACCTGTCATCAAACCAGGCATGGTGATCTAATTACAGCACTGGATGCAGCATGTCTGCAGCATCCAGGCAAGGGGTCACCCAGCACTTGAGCAGCCGTGTACCCCGAGATAATACACTTAGAAAACTTACATCCTCCAGCCGTTAATGAGGTGGCTAGGGGCAGGAGCCGAAGGGCAGATTTACCCCCCTGAATGTTTAATCTGCCCACCGCCTCTGTTTAATGCTGGAGAAGAGGGAGAGAATGATTGGCAGCGGTGGGCAGATTAAACATGCAGGGGGTGTAAATCTGCCCTACGGCTCCAGCCTCTGGCCGCCTCCTTAATGCCTGGAGGATGTAAGTTTTCTAAGTGCATTATCTCGGGGTACAGGGCAGCTCAAGTGCTGCATGACCCCTTGCCTGGATGCTGCAGACATGCTGCATCCAGTGCTGTAATTGGATCACCATGCCTGGTTTGGTGACAGGTCCTCTTTAAGGGCGTTCCCTGCGCACTTTTGTTAAAGTTGGTTTCTTGTCTTCCTCTAGATTTTTCTCAACTTCTCTCAACGCATTCTTGGATTTTCTGGTATTGTTCTTTCCTGCGAGTATCCCAATCTGCATCTGTAGTATCTGCTTCAGGAACTACTATGCCTATTTCAAAGTCTTCTGGCAATTTTCCTGGTCTCATGAGGTATGCAGGGGTACAATTTGTTGAACTTACTAGGATGTTGTTGTAGATGTCAACAAGATCTGGTAACTTCTCTGGCCATTAGTTTCGTTCTTCTAAGGGCAGAGTTTTCAGCAATTCAATTACCACGTGATTCATCTTTTCACACATTCCATTAGTTTGAGGATGGTAAGATGCGGTGTGAATTTTTCTACATCCGCATAAGTGACAGAACTCTTGAAATATTTCAGCTTCAAAGGCAGGTCCTTGGTCTGTCAATACCCAGTCTGGATAACCATGGGGTCTGCAGAAATAGGCTTGAAATGTTCTTGCTGCTGTCTCAGCTGTTAAGTCTTTTACCGGAGCCACCACAAGGAATCTGGTAAGAGCATAGGTGTAGCCTGATTTGCTGGGTTCGAGTTTGATATGATCTAAGGCTACCAGTTCTAATGGTTGTTTGGTGATGATAAGCTTGAGTGGTGCTTTCTAGCTGTTATGGTCTCATCTTCTTAATGAGCATGGTCTACAGTTTTTACACCATCTCTCTATGGAAGACCTCATGCTGATCCAATAGAATCTCTCACGTAACAATATTTCCAGTTTTCTCCATCCAAAGTGTCCCGATCCATCGTGGTACGCTTCCAATACCATTTGGACATCTCTCTTTGAAACCACAACTTGCCATACCATTTCATGTGTTCTTGGGTTGATATACCGCCTGCACAATTGACCTTGATAGATGAATAACATGCTTCTTTCTTACCACATGTGTTGGGCTTCTAGTGGAGCATTCTTTTCAAGTTGGGAATTCGGTTGGGTTATCAACGTCTTTACAAGGCTCACTGCTGGATCACTGTCTTGAGTCTCCTTCCATCCATAGTGAGGCAACGGGTTTAGTTCAACAGTCTGATGGTTCTGGTAGATGTGATCTTCAGCGATTTTCCATTTTCTACTTTTAAGGAAAGCTGGGAGTTCTATTTTCTCTAAGTCATCCTTTTCTTCTTCAATTCCTTTTAGATGTACTTGAGGGTTTCTGGAGAGAGCATCAGCATTTGCGTTGTTGCGGCCTGCTCGGTATTTGATAGTAAAGTCATAGTTCGATAATCGAGCCATCCAAAGTTGCTCCAATGCTCAAAGCTTTGCGGTATCCAGATGTGTCAACGGGTTATTATCCATGTAGACGGTAAATTTCAAAGCTGCGAGGTAATGCTTGAACCTCTCGGTTATAGCCCAGACCAAGGCCAAGAACTACAACTTAAAGGAACTGTAGTTTTCCGGGTTCCTCTCGGTGGGTTGACATTTTCTGCTGGCGTAGGCAATTACTCACTCTCTACCATCTTGAATCTGGGAAAGGACTTCTCCCAGGCCTACATTGCTTGCGTCGGTGTAAAGGACGAACGTTAGGTTGTAATAAGGGTAAACCAGGATTTCCTCACCGGTTAGAGCCTGCTTCATCTGTTGGAAGAAATTTTCTTGTTCCTCTCCCCAGTCCAATGGTGGCTCTGAAGATCTCCTTTTCTTAGACTGGCCTACCAGAAGATCTTGAAGGGGCACTGCCATCTTTGTGTAGCCCTTAATGAATCTTCTGTAGTACCCAACCAAACCTAAGAACTGAAATACCTCGGTGACGGTGGTTGGTCTCTGCCACTCCTGGATAGCTGTTACCTTTTCCGGGTCTGGTGCTACTCCCTCTGCGCTGACCACGTGTCCAAGGTATTGAACTTTAGGTTTCAGCAGGTGACATTTAGATGGTTTGAGCTTCGTCCCGTACTTCGCTAAAGCCTCAAATACCTTTGCCAGGTATTCCAGGTGTTCTTGGTAGGTTTTGGAAAACACGATGACGTCGTCCAGGTATAAGAGTACCATCTCGAAGTTCCGGTGTCCCAGGAAACTTTCCATGATCCTTTGAAACATTCCTGGTGCATTGCATAACCCGAATGGCATGCTGTTGAATTTGCAGAGTCCCATTGGCGTTGTGAATGCAGTCTTCTCCCGGTCTTCTTCTGCAACGGAGACCTGCCAATACCCACTAGTGAGATCTAATGTGGAGAAATAATTAGCAGTCTTTAATGCAGCAAGAGACTCTTCTATTCGGGGGTAACGGGTAAGCATCTTTGTGAGTGATCTTGTTGACCTCCCTGTAATCCATACACATCCTCATGGTGCCATCCTTCTTTCTGACTAGGACTAAAAGGGCTGCCCAGGGACTACAGCTATCTCTTATAACCCCGGCCTCCTTCATGTCCCGCAGCATCTCTTTGGCATGTTGGTAGTGACCTGGTGGAATGGGTCTATGTCTCAATTTAATTGGGGGATGATCTCCTGTGGGTATGCGATGGTGTACCCCTTTAATCCTCCCAAAATCTAATGGATGCTTACTAAATATTTGCTCAAACTCCTGCGCTACCCGGTAAACTCCGTGCTTCTGGTAAGAAGGGGTGGCATCAGTTCCTACGTGCAACTGCTGACACCACTCCTCTAGCTGTCCTTTGGAATTGTTATCCTCCGCCTGGCTAGACGTGGAAACAGGTCCCACTGCCTGTATGTTGTTGTTACAAACAGTATACAGCTTTGCTACAGTAGCATACCGGAGTAGCTTTGCTTCCTCTTCCCCACAATTTAATACATGGATTGGTACTCGTCCCTTGCGTACATCCACCACCCCTCTGGCTGTCAGTAGTGTAGGTTTGTGCTCTGAAAATACCGGCTCTACAACTGCCTAGTATTTCTGTTCTCTGCGACCTATCGCTGATCGACACCATATAATCATTTTGCTTTTTGGTGGTAACACAATGGGAACCGGGTCTGTTACCCGCACACTGCCAATTTCTCCTCCAGACAGATTTACCTGTTGTTTGTGGATGAGGGCTCGGATCTCTCTTTGGATGACTCTCGTCCGCCCATAACCAGCAGTCTCTGCAATCTGTCGGAGTAAAAACAACACTTCTCCAAAGCAGTTTTCAATGACATTTGTACCACTTACCATGTATTTTTCATTGGAATTGTCTTTTACCACAAATAACCCTTGGCCTTTTAATTCCTCCCTCCCCAACTTTATTGTAGCTTCTCTGTACCCCACCTATTTTTGTGGTTGTCCATTAGCTGCAACAATATAAAAATTGGGATCTGGGGGTTCAAGATCGTTATCAGACCAAAATTGTTTGTAAAGGATATGTGGGATCATAGTGACCTGCGACCCGGTGTCCAGTAGGGCCGACATAGGGATTCCTTCTAGTGTAATGTTGAGGTACGGACGGCCTCCCATGTACCGGTTACACCAGTCAGTTGGGCCCAGCTGCTCTACTCCTGGGTGCTGGCCCTCAGGCCGAGGAATCTCGTGTTTAAAGGACATCCTCTTGCAAAGTGGCCCGGTTTGTTGCATCGCAGGCAGATGGGTTGTCCTGAAGAATCCGTGTAGTCCCTGGCTCTGCGTTGGAATGGTGCATCAGTCCCCTCCACGGGCGACATGGGTCTACGTTGGAATGGTGCATTGGTCTCCTGCACGAGCAACTTGTTCTTCCTCCGCATCTATGGGATATCCTCAGGGCTATCAGCTAGTTGGATTTTGCTTGATGGTTGTGCTCCAGGCATAGTTTGCAAGAGCTTTAATACATAGTCCTTGTTTTTGGTTAACTGCAGCACCTGGTTGCGCAGGTCATCATTTGTTTTATCTGCTACAGCTTGTCTTTCTACCTTTGCAGGTTCTGTAGAAACGGGTTTAAAGTCTATGGGATAGGTGTTAACCTGCCAGGATTGTATTGCAGGCTCTGCAGGTACTGGATCCCTTAACGCAGTTATAGCACGATCTTTCAAGTCATTAAAGTTCACAGTTGGGTGATCCAATACCCACATATGTACCTGTTGACGGTGGTAGTCTGACCTCAATCCCTATGTAAACTGTTCAGCAAGCATTGTATCCTCTTCCAATACACTTGCCGGTCTACCTGTTTTAAGGACCAGAGTGCCCCTTGTAAAGGGAGGGCATAGTCTCTGATGGTATCCTGCGGTCTCTGTTTACACTGGTAGAACAGCATCCTTAATTCAGACTGTGTGCGTTTTCAAAGACAGTTTTCAGCTTATCAAACACTTTAGCAGCAGAGTCCCTGTCAGCATCACTCCAGGACTCAGCCTCCAGGTCCGCTGCGCCTGTTAATTGTCCCAGCACAACGGTGGCCCGCTGCTTCTCTGTCATTGTATACATGTCCAGCATTGCACACATCTTTTGCTTAAAGGCTGCTAAGGTACCCGGTTTGTCTTCATAAGTTGGCAACCATTTGGCACCCGGTATATACGGCAAGGTCATCGGCATTATTTGGGCCGCTGCTCCGGTTGCTGCATTCCGGACATCCCTTCTGTCAGGGACCTGCACATCGTCCGAGTCACTCATGATGGGGCCCCCCTAGTTAATCGCTGCCAACCGGTGAGATGAAACAAACTTTCCGGATCCTCGGCGGCTCTGCAGAGGGAGCAGAGCATGTCGGGCATTTCCGGAACTGGGGGCTGCGCTTCATTGAACTCCGGCAGAGTGAAGGGGTGGGGCTTATCTTCCCGCTCTTTTCTACCCGCGCTGTGGCACAGCTCAATTTCTGTAATGGCGGATCGGTTATACAGTTCAGAAACAGTTAATAAAGTTCAGTTCTTGGCACACAGTACCCGGTTTTACCGGGCACGGGATCCTGTTTGTGACGCCAGGATTGAGGCTGTCGACAGGGTATGGGGTACTCGGGTACCGGGGCTGATGGCGGCTTCGATGGGGAATCACGGCTGGTCGATCCCTGGTCCCGTGCCCTGGACCCTCAATGGCAGGGAAATGGTGGGGGATAAGGGGATTGTTAACGTGACGCCACCTATGGTACCTGGTAACGGGTATACCAGCGCTGCAGCCGGCCGCTGAGGTGATGGTGGGTGCAGCAGAGTGTGGTACAGCTCCGAACAGGTGGAGCTTTACCTCAGGGCAGCGGGGATGGATGAGGGGAGTAGTAGTTGTGTCTTTGCAGACAAGGCGCGGAGTTGCGGCAGTTAGACAGGCACAGAGACACACAAGGATTGTTGTTTTGGTACCTTTTACTGGTGACAAAGTAATAGGTACAGTCCAGAGTATTAACCAGGTCCCCGGTGCAGCTTGGGACTTCTACCTTAGAAAGTTATGAGGCCTCCTCTGTGCCTGTCCTCTGTGGTTTGGGGTAAGTCCTGCCTGAGCCTGAACCCTGGACCGCCAAATAGTTAGCATGTACCCGATCTGCATCTTTTTAATGTCAACGGTCAATACCCAGCAATAGGCCGGTTTCACATGTCCATCATTCACCATCTGAGTGCAGACACAAACACCGTCCGCAGTTCTCCTGACCAGAAGCTCAAACACTTCAGTTTACATCAGGAGACACAGGGCCGGTCTAAATATTGTTGTCACAATTCCGATTGTGAACGTGGGAGTCTATCAGACTGTTTTATTTATGATTTCTTAGTTAAAAATAACAAACAAATGAAGTAAATTAATTGAAAAAAAAGACACAACAAAAAAGGAACACATACCAAAAAATGTGATCAATTTGTACAAACAAGTAAAACAAGATATAGATACAGATAGTGGCATCACCACCACCAATTTATAAGCATTTACACACAAAAAAGCCCTTGAAATATTATGAGCATATTCATATCATGTACAGTCTCTTTTCTAGGTTCAGAGCTCTGCTGCTCTGCCCTTATGTAAAGCTCCATAATACTATCTATTGTTACATATGTGATTACATATTGTCACTGTCTGATAGCAGTAGGTCATGTAACTTACAGCCTTGTGTAATAGGGCCACATGTTCCTGCTCATTCTTGTCTTTCTCCAGGGCTGGATCTTGTATTCAGAGCCCTCAGTGTTATATCTACAGAATGGGTAGGGTCACATTGCAAACATGAATTGCATTCACCGCATCCGGATCCGGATGCGGTGAATGCAATGCCGGTCACACACAGTTTTTTTCAAAACTGTGTGCAGAATACCGCACTGCGGTCACCGGATGGCTCAGGATGTGTAATCCTGAGCCATCCGGTAACCGCATAGATTGCGGATCCCGGCTATTGCCGGGATCAGCAACCGTAATAAACAGTTAAATAGCTGCCCTAAATGACTGTTAGAGGTCTGTAGGGGGGCTTAGACCCCCCTACAGACCGGCCGGCGACTTCCATAGTGTTCTTCAACAATTTCTCACTGTGCACGGGCGAGGAGCCCGTGCATGTCACCCAAAGTTGCCCCTACCCCCCCCGTAACACTATAGAGGGGTGCATACACCCCGCTATTACAATCATCCTTTAATTATGTGATATACACAATGATTTAACCAAATCGCTAGGTAAGTATATATTTACATGTGTCTGGAGGCAGAGTGAAGGGATGTCCATGGGCGGGGCTGTGTGCTGTAGCCTCCGCCCGCTCCTTCTTGATGGCCGCCCCCTCTGGCCGTAATCCAGTCTTGTGAGGGCGGGCACGTCGTTAAAGGGGCGTGGCTAACCGTGGCACTTAGTTAGCCACGCCCCTTTAACGACGTGCCCGGTGTTTTGCATAGGCTTCTATCAGGAGCCTTTCCTGGTCCGGTTTTGAGCTTTTTTAAAGCTCAAAACCGGATCAGGATTTTAAACAAAAAACGCCGATGTGACCCTAGCCAATGTCTCCTACTACTACTATTTTTACACCTACACAAGTTTTATTAGCACCTGTTCTTTTGTGTTTTTTTTATAATTTTTATTTAGTCCCTGTGCTAAATGCTAGTTTGAAACTGTAATTTTGCACCCGTCTTAAAATGTATTTACATTATTGCAGCTTTTGTTAAAATGTTTTGAAATTTGAGCATTATCACAGCTTTATTTTTCTAGAAATACCATCTTTTTGCTTATATAATGAAAATCCTGGGGAAAAAACTACAAAAACTCATAGAAATCAGCTTTTAAAAGTATATTTATTAAAGGGATGTTCACCTACAAAAATGATCATCTATTTACTTGAAACGTGATAATTATTGGATCAGTAATGGTGGGTTTACACACACCAATTTCTGTGTCCAATATCTGAACAGATCTCTGGTTGCAGTGAAATCATGGACACATTGCTCCATGTTGTACACAGCCACAAAATGGAGCAATGTGTCCATGATTTCACTGCAACCAGAGATCTGTTCAGATATTGGACACAGAAATTGGTGTGTGTAAACCCACCATAAGGGTACGACACCATGAACTCTCTCTGGATGGGGCAATTATGTCCTTCACGCTCCACTGACTACAAGACTACAGCCAGGAGGAAATTAATGGAGAAACTGGTTATACCTCTCCCTTCAATATCCATTGGAGTGCTAACGTCTTCATTAGACTTTCAATGGAGCAGCAACTTGCATATGCAACTTGCAGTCATGGGATGATTAGGTGAAGAGATAATCAGTTGATTGGGGATACCTTTTGTGGTTTGCACTGTATGGTGACTCAGATGCATCTGTTTCCGAGCACTGCCCTGAAACTGGTGGCTACCCAGGCGATTGTAGCGAGCTGTATCGGCGTGTAAAGAAGCAACAGAAGGGATGTGTCGACACCAGGCAATGTACCTGGTCTGTAGCTGGGGCGTGACACAGGCTCCGGGATACCGCCCCCCTTCAGCGATCATTGGTGGAAGCTCCTGCGTTACGATTGGTAGTCGCTGCATAGGGCGGCATATTTAAGGAGATGGCCAGTCACACTACACAATTGCTCGAGCGTCATGTATTAATCAGCCTCCTGCGATGCCTGCCCAATCATGATGTTCTTGCTTTGTCCTATCAGCGTACGGACGTCTCGTAATCCACAATTGTGGCACGCCTATGTGCTGTCCCTGCTGCACCAGGTCCGCCCATATTAGCTTGTTGTAGCGGTGTGTAAATGAGGTAAGGTAAGCTACAGATGGCTACTTGTGGCACCCGGCGGTGTATCCAAACATAGATGTAGCGTAGCGTAGCGCACCTTGTGGTGGCGTGTAAAGATGGTGCGTTTACCGTTTGTAACCGTTTGTGCGTGCTCGTGCACGTGAAGTAGCTGGTTGTATCCACCCGCCAGTAGCGGCGTGTAAAGTTACCCTTACTGATAGGGTATTTAGATTGTGAGCACCAATGGGGACAGTGATGCAAATGTATGTAAAGCACCATAGAATTAATAGTGCTATATAAATGAATTAATATTATTATTATTTGTACATAGGGATAATTTGTGTAGTAGGATTCCTCCTTAAAGTCGTCTGAAGGTCATTGTGGGATAATTACTTTGCTTTCCTTCTATATATACCACTATAAGGTAGCATTTTGAAAATTCCACCTAAGACCAAAGAAACAAATTTTACTTTGAAGCAGACTTTATGCCAAAAAGTAGACTACGGCCAGGGTCACATTTGCGGTTGGACCCTGGCCTGCCGGATTCCGGTTTCAACTTAGCAATTTTTCCATCACCGCATAGCGTTTCCGCTATGCGGTGCTGGAAACCGCAGTCCCTAGTTACCCGGTGTTTACCTGCACGACCTGTCACACAGGCAGCGGCTCGGAGGGCGTTTTACAGCGCCGCACAGGAAATCGTGTCTGCAACGGTTTCCTGTGCGGCGCTGTAAAACGCCCTCCGAGCCGCTGCCTGTGTGACAGGTCGTGCAGGTAAACACCGGGTAACTAGGGACTGCGGTTTCCAGCACCGCATAGCGGAAACGCTATGCGGTGATGGAAAAATTGCTAAGTTGAAACCGGAATCCGGCAGGCCAGGGTCCAACCGCAAATGTGACCCTGGCCTACCTTCTCCAATTCCCTTCCACCTTTATTCAGAGCTCTGTTTCTTAGGGTACCGTTACACGTCGCGATATCGCAATACAACATCGACAAAAAGTCACGTGATGTGGTCGTTGCAGTTGATATCGTTGGTGCGTTGTATCGTGTAAATGGGCAATGCAACTCGGAAAAATCGTACCTACGATATTGCATGAAGATTGTGCAAGCCCTTCTTCAACCGTACCATATTATAAATGCGATGTGCCAGGATCGTGATGTCTGACGGCGCAACTGCGATCTTGTTTGCAACTTCCCCTATTCACTGCAATGTAAATGCTTGTTCCCTGGGTTGCTCATACCCAGCGCAGAAAAGTTGAGGTCAACAGCCTAGTTGCGTTGCCTGCCGATATCTCCCTGTGTGACATCTACTATGCGATCTTGGACAAGTACCAAAAACGTGCGCGCTCCCGTGAAATTGTATGCGATATCGGAACGATATTGCAACATGTAACGGTACCCTTAGGGTACCTTTACACACCGCTATTGGCGGGTGGATACAACCAGCTTCTTCACGTGCACGAGCACGCACAAACGGTTACAAACGGTAAACGCACCATCTTTACACGCCGCCACAAGGTGCGCTACACTACGTGACATCTATCTCCGGATACACGGCCGGGTGCCACAAGTTACCTTCTTTAGCTCACCTTACCTCATTTACACACCGCTACAACCAGCTAATATGGGCGGACCTGGTGCAGCAGGGACAACACATAGGCGTGCCACAATTGTGGATTACGAGACGTCCGTACGCTGATAGGACAAAGCAAGAAACCCATGATTGGGCAGGCATCGCAGGAGGCTGTTTAATACATGACACTCGAGCAATTGTGTAGTGTGACTGGTCAGCTCCTTAATTATGCCTCCCTATGCAGCGACTACCAATCGTAACGCAGGAGCTTCCACCAACGATCGCTGAAGGGGGCGGTATCCCGGAGCCTGTGTCACGCCCCAGCTACATACCAGGTACATTGCCTGGTGTCGACACATCCCTTCTGTTGCTTCTTTACACGCCGATACAGCTCGCTACAATCGCCTGTGTAGCCACCTGTTTCAGGGCAGTGCTCGGAAACAGATACATCTGTTGCCGGGTGCCTCCTACCGTCTTCACACGCCGCTACTACGTGATATTTTGCCGCTACAAGCTACATTTGTAGCATGTAGCTGGTTGTATCCACCTGCCAGTAGCCGCGTGTAAAGGTACCCTTAAGGTACCTTTACACGCCGCCACAACAGGATGGATACCAACTGCTACTTCACGTGCACGAGCACGGCCAAACGGTTACAAACGGGAAACGCACCCTCTTTACACGCCGCCACAAGGTACGCTACGCTACGCTACATTTACAGCTAGCTACATCGCCGGGTGTCTCAAGTAGCCATCTGTAGCTCAGCGTACCTCATTTACACAACGCTACAACAAGCTAATATGGGCGGACCTGGTGCAGCAGGGACAGCACATAGGCGTGCTCCAATTGTGGATTACGAGACGTCCGTACGCTGATAGGAGAAAGCAAAAATACCATGATTGGACAGGCATCGCAGGAGGCAGATTAATACATGACGCTCGAGCAATTATGTAGTGTGACTGGTCAGCTCCTTAAATATGCCGCCCTGTGCGGCGACAACCAATCGCAACGCAGGAGCTTCCTCCAATGATCGCTGAAGGGGGCGCGGAAACCCGGACCCTGTGTCACGCCCCAGCTACATAGCATGGTGTAGAAACAACCCTTCTGTTCCTTCTTTACACGCCGATACAGGTCGCTACAATCGGCTTTGTTGCCATCTGTTTATGGGCAGTGCACGGATACAGATGTATCTGTAGCCGGCTGTGTCGTCCCGTCTTCAGACGCCGCTACTACGGGCGATATTGGCGCGACAAGCTACATTTGTAGCCTGTAGCGGGTTGTATCCATCCTGTTGTGGCGGCGTGTAAAGGTACCATTAGGGTACTGTCACACCTGGCGACAGCCCCGGAGATGTCGGCGGCGACGGGCGGGAGCGCGCACGTTTTTTGGCACCCCGCCAGCATCTTCGTCCCCCCCGTTTGCACGGGGAGACATCTACGGCGATGGGCCTATGGCTCCCATCGCCTTTCAGCCCGCCGGCGGCCGTTTACATGGGGCGATGTGGACACATCGCCCCAGATTGACCGCCTGGTTTCAGAGCACTGCTCTGAAACCAGGCGACCAGTAAAAGGCGTCGCCATCGCCCCTTTATATTAGGCGACGTAGGGGCGACGTGTGACGTGGCCTTCAGAGCTACTTCATGGAGACTCACAAAAATATTCTCAAACTCAAATAGGCTTTATTGGCAGGACCAAAATACATTTAGTGGTGACAAAGCAAGAAAAATAAATGTGACAGGGGAGGAGATGGGTGATTGAGGGAATGGGGTGTTGGGGGCACAATTTGGGGAATAATAGTCCATTTGGAGGTCTTAAGTTCCTCTTCGTTTATAACATACTAGGTGGTGGCCCAATCGCAACGGCAGGAGCTTCCTCCAATGATGCTGATAGGTTGGGCTGCGGATAAACCCGGAGCCTGTGTCCACTGCCCCAGCTAATAGCATGTGTGAGGGAATAAACCCTCTGTTCCTTCTTTACAAACCGATACAGTCGCTACAATCGGCTTGTTGCCA